>OX465259.1:17468420-17725420 GCA_949987775.1 Aproaerema taeniolella | reverse complement strand
GCTACACCCACGATTAAAGTTTTTCATATCTTGGTATTGTTTATTTATCAATAAAATCCCTTCACTTAGCATATTACGCTCCTCGGGTCAGCATCTACTACATTACATTACATACGCTCACGCCTGTGATCCCATACAGGGTAGACAGAGCATTAGTGATTTAGAACCACATAGTGTTGCGAGGTTGTCAGCCTTTCGCGTACAATACGGTAAAACCCTCGCGTCCCTATGACTGTCTTTTACAGTATGCCTGGGAAGAGTTGGCAGTTGATACATTCTAAGTTTTTTCTTTCACTTCCATTCCAGCGTGAAAGCTTTTCTGGGTCAGCATTTTTAGTTTCGCTTACTACTTGCCTAGTTTAGAGCCTCCCAATATTTATACCCGTAACGAGGACACCTCGCACACTTAGAAAAAACCTCTTAATATACCTTTATTTTGTGGGTCCCTTGGGTCACAAACAAAGACAGATGAAAACTCTCAAACTTGAGAGCAAACATCTTATTATTAAACGAATCCTGGTAATCAAACCTAGGAACCGCAGAGGCAGCAAAGCGTGTCTACTGAACTAAATAGGTCTAATAGCATTTTATAAAAAACATGCTTTCTGCCCGGGTCTTCGTTCCCGTGGGAATTCGGAAAAGGTATGTAGCTTATGTCACTCATTGACAAGAGAGCTTTCTATCGGTGAAAAAATTTTTAAAATAAAATTTCTCTCGCCGTAGATACTTTGCTAGTTCTCTAAGAGATTTTTTCCGGTCACGTTGGACTTAGTAACTTTTCTGTTACGTGTGAGAAGAAAAATCTTACGTAAGTTAAAACCACCATACAGTATTTTCGCATAAAAGTTTTATAAGAAAATATATGAGCATGAATCAAATTCCATCCAAATCTGTGATTCTAATGAAATGTTAATCAGTATCCGGCCTTCGTCTGACCCCTGCTTAATTTTTAAATAAAATATATTGATTTTGACCCCATTCCATAATAAATTGTCTATATAATATTGTTAATATTATGTATATATTATGATATCATACGGAAGATGTCGTTAAAGCCCTTTTGTAGGTTATTTTTATGTTTTCTAAAGAGTATCTTTAAGGTAAACAAAACTTTTTAATCATAGACGTCCTGCCTATAAAGGAAAATACAGGGACATATTTTGGACTAATGTGCCTTTTTATAATTTGAACGGTACGGTACGGCACTTCGTTACCATTGCCGCCTATGTTTTCAGCTTCTAGTATTACTATTATATAGGAGGCAATGGTAATACAATTTAGTCGTGCCGTTTTCGAATTATAAAGAGGCCCACCGACTGAAGTCGACATGAAGAGATGGAGTAAATGCCACAGAGTCGTACGTTTCAAAGAAAATAATTTCTAACTGCATAACTTGTTATGTGTTTTGTATCTTATATTGTGGCGCTAAGGGGTTTTTATAAGAACAAGATGCTCGCCCACCCCGTTAAGCGTGAGTTAGGCGTGTTAGTTCTCTTAATAAAGAAGTTGTAGAGTGCGTGAGCTGGATCGTAAGCGATTTCTTCGGAAAACTGTTCAGAGTGCTTACTCCATAGTAAACATACTAAAAGTCCCCGCGTCTAGGAGGTGCGCCGGAGTGGGGGAGATGAAAGTTCCCACTTTTGAGTTTTTCGCTAATATCTTCAAAATGGTAAAAATATATTTTTTTATAACGAATGGGTTTGCTCTTGACCACAATCTAACTTAGGAGCGAAGATGAGGTCGAGGATGTAGGAAGCTCACCCAGAAGACGCAATGTTGTAGAACTCACCCAGTTGTAGAACATTTTATTAGCTTTCTTCTACGCAATGAAAGCTAATAAAATGTTCTACAATTTTTACTTTTATCAAATTCTTATACATGTCCGAATTACAACTTCCGGAAGAGTGAAAATTTTCGAAAAGTCATCTGTTAACTCATCGGTTTGGTTAGTTGTGATAAACCTGACTCTGAATCGACGGGCCTGAGTTCCATTCCTGGTCACTCCTAGTCGACATTTGTGTAAAAAGCCAATGTTAGATCTCAGTTATAGATAGTTCTGTATGTCCTTTGGTTGTGATCAATACAAAACTTTAGCATGGGCATTTGAGTATGTGATGTTTATATCCGCCAATTTGCTGCAAACTTGAATATTATAATATGATTAAACAATGCCTACCAAGTCAAAATTCCTTTCAACTCTTTTGGGATAGCCCTTTCCTGCTGAATCCACATCAAAACTGTCAAGGTAAAGTTTCTTTGTTATTAATTAGTTAGGTACCACTAACAGCCGGCACCGTTGATGATGAATAAATAATTTTAATTTAAATCACTCATATAATATGATGATTCCTTCATCGAGGACACTATTGCGACATCGTGTTATTTGACTGTAAACTATAAATGGTAGGATATTTTTCGGCAGGCATCACTCAACGATCGCTTCCTCTGCCAATAATATGAAGTTCTTTGTGAGTATTCAGTGTTTTCTACTTGAGCGTGCTGAGTCATTTCTAGTGATTGAGAGAAAATTCATTTATTTACCTATCTATTTCAAGTGATTTTTAAAAGTGAAACTAAATAGAAATGTAAAAAATATCCACTTTTCAACTGTGAGAAAATGCATTTTACAAAAACTAATTTCGACTTTTTTATAAATTTTGAATTATTAACAAAAAAATAAAAGAAACATATTTATCAGATTTCCAGGAGAAATGGAACATTTACTTAAACTACCTAAGTTTTCTGTTTCTGTTTGTTGTTTTTTTCTGTTTTCTGATAGTTTTCTGTTTTGTGTGTGTTTTCTGTAACGACATTGGCAGAATATCAGCGCTACAGGCTACTGTAGAAAATACTGAGCCAGATCTTTTCGTGTTACATTCTTATAGTTACTTTTACGTTGGATTAAAGAAGATAATTGCAATAGTATTTTTTTATCTCTCAAATAAAGATTTAATTCATTTATTCATAACGCGACCAAATAAAGATTTAATTCATTTATTCACTACGATTGTATCAAATAAGGATTGTTTTTCAATTTCCAGGTGGCATTCTGCGCAGTCCTGGCGGTGGCATCTGCTGGCTACCTCCACGGTAACCACCACCATGCCCCAGCAGTCAGCTCCCACTACTCAGCACCCGTGTCGAGTTCCATCAGCTACGCGCCAGCCACCAGCGTGGCTAGGTACGCTGCTGCTGCACCAGCTGTGAGCTACTCAGCCCCTGTGACCAGCAGTGTGAGCTACGCATCGGCTCCTGTGATCAGCCATGCTGCCCCGGCTGTCAGTTATTCTGCCCCAGCTGTTTCCAGCTATGCCAGCTCTTACACAGCACCCGCTGTGAGCTCTATCAGCCATTATTCTGCTCCTGCTGTAAGCAGTTACAGTGCCCCAGCTGTCTCCAGTTTCTCTGCTCCCGCTGTGAGTCACTACTCTGCTCCCGCCGTCAGCCACTATTCTGCCCCTGCCGTAAGTCATTACTCCGCTCCTGCCGTAAGCAGTTACTCCGCCCCCGCTGTCAGTCACTATTCTGCTCCCGCCGTTAGTCACTATTCTGCTCCCGCTGTCAGTCACTATTCTGCTCCCGCTGTCAGTCACTATTCTGCTCCCGCTGTTAGCAGTTACACTGCCCCTGCTATAAGCAGCTACTCTGCCCCAGCGGTGAGCCACTATTCAGCCCCAGCGGTAAGCCATTATTCTGCCCCAGCGGTAAGTCATTATTCTGCCCCAGCAGCAGCGGCGAGTTACTATTCCGCCCCAGCCGTGAGTCATTATTCTGCTCCAGCGGTAAGCCACTATTCTGCCCCTGCTGTCAGCAGCTTCTCTGCTCCAGCTGTCAGTCACTCTTCTGTCAGTTATTCTGCTCCGTCAGTGAGCTATGCGGCTGCTGCTCCCGTCGTTCGCTACGCTGCTCCAGCCGTCAGAGTTGCTGCCCCAACTGTCTACCGCGCCCCAACAGTTTACCGCGCCCCACCCCGTGTAGTCTACAAGAGAGTAGTCCACACTCACGTCCCCAGAGTGACCGTCCAGAGAGCTTCTCCCAGCTACTCCTCGGGCTATGCCAGTGGCTGGTGGTAAATTAATGTGGTCTTCTAGTCAAATGTTAGTGCTGTTCTCGGATAAGCTCTGTTATATTAATTTATGTGATACCTAAATACATTTTCTCATTATTATTTAATTGTGTGTCTTCAAATACATTTTCTCATTAATGTTTAATTGTGGTTTCATTTATTTATTTACCTTTGTAACGGGGGTTGTTATAAGTTTGACATATGTACCTATCTGTATATCTGTGGTTCTGTATCTGTGTGTCTGTTTGTGGCATCATAGCTCCTAAACGAATGGACCGATTTCCATACGATTTTTTTTAAAGCTAACGTAACCGAGATGGTTTCAGCTATATTAGATTGAAATCAGTTCAGCTATTTAATACACTAAACAATCTATACTATTATTATAAAGAGGAAGGATTTGATTGTTTGTTTGTTTACATTGAATAGGCTTCAAAAATACTGGACTGATTTGAAAAATTTTTTCACCTTTAGAAAGATACATTATCCCCGATGGTCATAGGCTACATAATTTTCCCGAATTCCCACGGGAACGAAGTCCCGAGCGGAATGCTAGTACAAAATACACTGAATATTGAAAAATCATGAAATTGAATATAATAAAGCGCCTTTTATTATATTCAATTTAATCGAAGGTTTATATTTACGTATCATTTTCATTATCTTATCTTTTTCATTTTGTTTAATAAACGTAACATTCATGAAGATAAAAATACAATCGAAACTGCATGGGTCGTTTCCAAGACTGTGTGCCTCGCCTTAATTAAACCTGTTTTAAAGTAGTGTAAAAGTTGTATATTGGAGCTATGAGAGTTCTGTAAATACATTTTATTTTTAATGCTGTGTGGTTTTCGGTTTTATTCTTACGAGGTACATTATCATACGAAGCCCCTAACAGTGCAAACATCTGAACCAGCATACCACACACACAATAAATAAGCTCACGCCTTTGTTCTTTGACCGTGTGGTAATCGGTTGAGAATAACACCACCCCATCTCTTTCCGTGGGTGTCGTAAGAGGCGACTAAGGAAACACAAATGAGACCTGCCTCCTAGTAATCCATCCCAGGTAACGACACTTCATTTTTTTCTGAATCTGAGGTATCGTCCTATGGTCTCATGCGGTGTGGTAGGCTCTGTAAAGGGCCGTCTGGTTCGCGACCACCCTCCTACCGACGTCCGACGCCAAACAGCTTGCTGTGTTCCGTCGGTGCGTGGGAGTACCAGTGCCTTTATAGGCATTTTCTGGGTTAACCGCTCCATCGTCGACCTCATCTTTGACCTTATGGTCAAGATTGAGGTCAAGAGTTAACCCATCTTATAATAAAAAATAAAAAAAAGTCCTATTGAGGTAGGTAGAGACCACCGATTGTCACGTTCTACGATCCAAACACACTAGCCTAGAGGAAAAGAATAACTATAGGTAACATTCGGCTTTAATTTCTCTAACACTCAGTTGCAGAAATGCTTAGTTAAAGTTAAAGCTTCTTTAAATGTAATTCTGTCTTTGTTTAAGTCAACGAGACCGAAAGTGACAGTAAGATATTTAAAGAATAGAATTCGTTCAGGACAGATTCCATCAAATAAATTTTATTTTTTAATGAAGAGAATTCAATCTCCGACTTGTGAAGCGTGTGGGGTGATTGAAGATATTTATCACGTTTTGATGGAATGTGTCCGAAATGAACAGAAAAGAGCTGTTATATTTAGAAAACTTAATGTCTTATGTAATAGTAATAATGTACACCTAGTTAATTATATCCTTTCTAAGCCTTGTTCAAAACAGGCACAGCTACTTTATGAATCATTACACTTAGAATAAGAGAGCTATATGTATATACCCCTATTGTGTGAACCTATATGTTATAAGGTATCATAGGACTGACATATACTTATAGTATAAATGTCCTTAAATAAATAAAGATATAAAAAAATATATCTAAAATGACATTAACTTTGATAAACATTTCTTCAACTAGGCAAAATTTTAACCCTAACATATTAGTCAACTAGCTTTCCGCCCGGGATATGTCTGAACGGAATTCGGGAAATTATGTGTAAATCGGTCTCTTGGTTTCGGAGCATATTAAATGCAAACAAACAATCAAATCTTTCCTCTTTATAATATTAGTATAGATAGTGTATATTTAACCAGTAACTATCTTATAATGATGTAAAAATGATTTTCTTATTTTCTTGTAACGAGAGGAGCAAAAAAGGTTATTGCATAACCCGTAAGCCTCTTTTCCGGAAAATGAGTGAGGAAACGTAAGCAAATCAATGATTTCTTGCATTGGATTAATTGAATGGCTGCGTTCTATACTTGGCAAAACTAGAAAGTAAGTTAGTGTGTGGATTGTGGATAATTTACTCTAATTGATTAATTACCAAATATTTGTGCAGACCCAGTTGCAATATACTGAAGGAAGGAAGTGAATATTGTAAATAAGTAAAGCAAACAAATTAAAACATAACTGTTTTTTTATTACTTTGCCGTGTTGATTATGCATAACACCATCCAATTTTAAAAAGAGGGGTGTTATAAGTTTAACGTGTATAGATGTACTGGTATCTGTATGTCTAAGTATCCGTCTGTGGCATCGTAACTCCTAATGGACCGATTTCGGTGCATTTTTTTTTTGTTTAAAAGCTGACGTATTCCAGATGGTTCTAAGCTATCTCCTATATCTTATTAGCCCATATACGTCCCCCACCGAGGGGCACGGGCCTCCCGTCGAAACACGAAGGGGATTTAGGCCATAGTCCACCACGCTGGCCCAATGCGGGTTGGTGGACCGCTCGCCTTTCGAAAATGATTTTCTTGGACGGACGGGTTTCATCACGATGTTTTCCTTCACCGTTGAGCAAGTGATAATTAGAAATCCGTACATAAATCCGAAAGACATATATATCTAAGTTATATTTCATCAAAATCGGTTTAGCCGTTTAAGAGTTGTAAGCAATCAAATGTCGGTGGTGATATTTTATTTTGTATAGTATTATTGTTTTTGAAACAAAGCAACGGCATTCAGTTTCTACAGAGGTAGGAATTAAAAGTGGCTTGACTAAGGCCACCATTAGACATCAAAAAGCTCTACCCACCCCAAAAGAAATCATATGAAGCGTGATCAAATACGTCCCTTCGATTACGTATAAACGTAAACGTAACAACAAGGTCACTACTTACGTTGTACCGCATGTGTACTTGTTTTTTGATAGGTCTGCTCTCGCGCACGCATTTTAATGAGAATCACTTTACGTGTGGCCTGTTGCGGACTTCTTAATTGCCAAAGGTTGACATTTGGTTAATCAGCTTCATGACTAAAAAACACATAACACTAAAATTTTTTAAAAAATTATCACACCCAACATTCGATTGTTTATAACTTTTAAACGGCTGAACCGATTTTGATCAAATATACCAAAAAACATTTCAATTACGTCCTCTTTCAAAAAAAAATTGCATTGAAATTGGCACATTCGTTTTGGAGCTACGATGCCACACACTGATACACAGAAACAGAGATAAACAGAAACAGTATCAGACAAACAGAAACTCACGTCAAACTTATGACACCCCTCTCTTTTTTGTCGGGAGTTAAAAACGATAGCGCTCATTAACTAACTGTTAATTCTAGAACAAAATGTTATGCATGTAAATTACGTTATAAAACAAATTAGAATGCTTAATTGCTCACCTAATAGAATGCCTTACTAAGTAGTACCTCATTTATTAGTATACCGTAATTTCCTCGTTTCGTGATGTATGTAGTAGAGTAGTTTCCCGTGGGAATTTCGTAAAATCATTTCTTCTTCTTAGTGAATCATTTCTTATTCTTTGATTACGTTATAAAAGGAAACCTTGTGCCAAAGGCCCAAGGCCCAAAGGTTTAAGCTGGGTCAATAAGCGAGTCAAGACCTTAAATTTTGATTTTGTTGTCTATCTATCTTTAGAATCAGCCTGTCTCGACCCACTGTTGGGTATAGGCCTCTCCCGTATCGCACCAGTCTCTCCGATCCCTTGCCAATCTCATCCAGTGTCAGCCAGCGATTTCGACGATGACATCCGACCGAGTCGTCGGGCTGCTGGTTTGCCTACTAGATGAGATAAGACCCGTATTACAGAAGGAGACTCAAGTCTTGATCTATACTTAAGTATTGATTGTCTCTTTCTCTCACAGACTTGGGTTGTGTATGCGGAGAGGTACAAACCATGGCCCACCTAAGCAACATGCAGTGCGTGCCCTACCACCTGCCCGCAACAAGACCTAATGGACGCTACTCAATCTGCTGTCCAAGTGGCTACGTTCTGAGCCACAACTTTATAGTTAATTAGTTACTTGCCATCGACTCACTTAGAAGAAGAAGAAAATGACAAAAATGACTACTACTTAAGTATAGATCAGAGTCTGAGTCGCGTTCTGTAATACGGACCTTTGTTTATTTTGCGCTATAAATAATAAGTATAATCATAAAAGAATCTCATTAAAAGTGAGGAACGTAGCTAAATGGTTTTTAATTACGCTTTTAATAATATTAAAGAGTTACATTGGTAATGGAGAAAATAAGTAGGTGACGTACGTTTTGAAATATGGAGGATGTTATGTTTATGTTTATGACTGTAAACAGTTTGTTTAGTGTTTACGGTAGCTGTCTTGCGAAATGGTCAATGAATATGAAGCGCATATTAATTTTCCAATTTATGAAGCATTAACTACTACTTTGCGTGGGAAATCTATTGTTTTGTAAGAAAATCCTTTTTTTTCTTACCTTCTAACCTCACTTCAATAAAATAAATAAACTAAACTATCTTTTTTGAAAACTATCTCTCCACCCGGGACTTCGTTCCCGTGGGAATTCGGGAAAATGATGAAGCTTATATTACTCAAGGATAATGTAGCATTCTAATGGTGAATGATTTTTTTAAATCAGTCCTGTAGGTTTTGAGTTAACTTGTTACAAACGTACAAAAACACAAATCTTTCTTCTTTATAATGTTATTAGCATTCCGCTCGGGACTTCGTTCCTGTGTGAATTCGGGAAAACTAAGTACTCAGGGATAATGTAGCATCCTAATGGTGGAAGAATTTTTCACATCGGTCCAGTAGTTTTTAAGTTTATTCGTTACATATAAAAATACAGAAATACAAATCAATAATCAATATAAATCAATATAAAAATACTAAATCTGTGGACATGAACAGGCTGTGGCATTCTGCCCATTTCTGCACAAGACATTTCACGTATTCTACTGCAGCTTCTACCCTGATGGGGCCTATCCCTCCACAGGAAAGACTTTTTTTCCTCTACACTAATATTATTTAGGAAAGATTTGTATGTTTGTATGTAACGAATAAACTCAAAAACTACTGGTCCAATTTAAAAAAAAAATCACCATTAGACTACTACATTAATCCTGAGTGACATAAGCTACATAATTTTCCCTGGATTCCCACGGGAACAAAGTCTCGAGCGTAAAGCTAGTTATTTATATAAGTTTGTTTCACAATTGGGGTCTCTATATGCCACACCGTCGTTCCCTTTAGGGAAAATGAGGTATTTAAGACCCACATACGATTGAATAATAACCGATTTATTTGAAAATTGGTGGCACATAAAAAAAGGTTTCTATACATGGGTCTTAAGGTAATTTCCGATCAGAATACTCTTCATCTGTGCAGTTTCACCATCGAAAAGAGATGTAGGCGACCAATAACTATACAACACACTATTTTCCGTAAGAAAATAAACTTGACACAATTCCTTACGTTCAACACCTCAACAACAAAAGTTCAACTTTATCGTATTTACAAGATTTTATAAAGAACAAAAATTTACGTAAAAACAAGCATTCTTATAAACATGAGTACTTAAACGAAAATGTTATAAGTGGTTTAATATTAAAGTGTGATTAATATAAAATTGACTTCATGAAATGATAATTGTATGGTATGTAGTGCTGTGTGGTCGGAGCCGTATTCTGTACACACAAAAAAAAATTACTATGTTAATTTTAATTTTGAATTTTATGTTATGACAACTGCAATTTAATATTAGACCAATGGAAATAATAATTATGTAAATGCTTTAATTTAATAGTAAATAAATAAATAAACGCTACACACTCAAAGGACCACAATAAGATTTTTCCTTGTGTCGTAAATCTCTCGGAACATACTTAAAGACAAACACAAACACCCATGACCCGAGAACAAACATCTGCTTTTTACACAAATATTTGCCCAAGCTTAAATTTTTTAAACAAATGTAAATTAATTCAAACACAATGTACTTAATTTGTGACTGAATAAAGAAAATGAACTGAACTGTTATATTATGTTTATCGGGCGTTTCCACACCTAATCTCTCACTGTGTGTGATATTGTTTGAGTTGAGCTAGCTATTTGGCAGCTGAAAATCAGTGTTTTGCCACTTACGGTAAAACTTAATATTGAGCTGCAACCTATTTTCCTGCAGCACACACTTACTTTGCTTTGTTTTTTTGCCTTGTTTTTTAAATTATGTATGTTCTATTTCTCTGTTATTACGCTCTATGTCTCTGTGCTTATCTGTTACTTTCTTTGCTATTTATTGTTTATTTGTTCCTTATTTCCTTGTTTGTTGTATTGTGAAACTCTATCGTTGATTTTGTGGTTGTCTCTTTCTGTATTGTCTCTTTGTAAGTGTGTACTCTGATGGAAATAAAATTTTTATCTATCCAGCCAGCCAATGTCTTCCCAGAAGCACGCAAGATTTATCACGTTCCTGCGTGCCTCTGATAGTGATCCCGGGTTAAGCAGGACCTGTGCCCGTTGTCTTTCTACGCTGTGGCATTCTATCGGAACATGCGCTGGAGTCTCTTCTGTCTCCATGCAACCGCGGCATAGGGAACGACTGTCTGTGATGCCCATATTAAACATGTGCTTGTCTAGCAGACAGTGGCACATGATACCGCTCTTTGAATGCGTTTACGTATTAGTTAAAAAAAATCAGAATTAGATCCTAAACGAGTAATATGGGCAGTGTTGTGCATCGCTGCGTCTGCGCACAATATATGCGCAGACTGCTAATGCGCGCCAGTTTAACTTCCAGTTGCTTCCGAGTTCAGTTTTACATAATTCGTTACTGTCAAATGTGATTATTTACTTCATTAATTTTGGTAATTAAATTTATTTTTAACTGTCGACAAAAAGAAGAGTATCTATCTATCTAAACATATTATAAAGAGGAAAGATTTTATTGTTTGTTTGTTTGTTTGTTTGCATTGAATAGGCTCCGAAACTACAGGACTGATTTGAAAAATTCTTTCACCATTAGAGAGCTACATCATTCCCGACATAGGCTACATCATTTTCCCAAATTCCCACGGGAACGAAGTCCCGAGCGGAATGCTAGTTAATTATAAGTTTGACGTGTGTATCTGTGTGTCTGACTGTAGAATCATAGCTAGCTTCTAAACGAATGGTCTGATTTCAATGCGGTTTTTGTTTGCAAGCTGATGTGATCGAGAGAGTTTTTAGCTTCATTTGTTGATCAAAATCAGCTCAGCCGTTTAAAAGTTTTAAGCAATCGGATGTCGTCGGGAGTTATACAACATTTTAATTTTATTGTTTTCCTTTAGAACACTTTATAAGGTAATTTGGAGGGTTCTCCAACCAAAATTTCCACTTGGTTTAAGTTGCCATCAGAAAACTTGTTATCATTATTATGATGGGGTTTTCTAAAATTTCACAAGATAAACTTTGATATTCTAACAATTGCCAATAGTAGACTTATTAGGAGCGGCTAGCCTCGGGTATCTAGAAGCAGGAGGCCTATTCTACTAATCAGTGGCGTCTATGGCGGTGGAATTACAATGGTCGCCATTATGTTCGTTCAAGTGGTGAAATAGAGAACTATTCAAATTCCATACATTTGATGACGGCGCTACCGCCAACTGAATGAGCTTTGACTGGCGGCGCTACCGCCAACTGAATGTTAAGTTGCTAAGAGTTTGAAACATAACGTTTGGTTGGCGACGGCGTTGATAATCGGGTTGGTTGTCATTAACTATATGAGGTTTTTGAAGTGAAAACTTCTTTAGCGGCGTTGTGCACTTTGAAGTATGGGTAAAAAATGTTAAACTCGCGTCAGGACACGTGACGGTCACGTGACCCTGATCGAAAATTCGTAAAGCGGAGGGGTGTTTAATTAATTTAGGAAATTAAAACTGCAAAAGTCAAGATGTCATCATGTTTCAGCATAGAAACAATTAAATTAAATAATAATGCACAGCGTTAATGTTCAAGTTTTCACTTCTGCCTACACTCCCGGAGCGCAACTTATTGTTTTTTTTTTTTTTTAATTATAAATAACTAGCTTTTCGCCCGGGACTTCGTTCCCGTGGGAATTTCCCCGTCAATTTTCCAATGTTTTTAATAATTATTCTGCTATTCGGGACGGAGAGAAATACAACAAATCAAAAATCATGGAAATCGGTCCAGCCGTTCTCGAGTTATAAGTGTTGTAACAAACACGACTTTCTTTTATATATATAGAATAGAATAGAATAGAATAGAATAAATTTTATAGACTATAGACTAGCTTTACGCCCGGGACTTCGTCCCCGTGGGAATTTCGGAAAATTATGTAACCTATGTGTTAATCCAGGGTATCAGCTACCTCCATACCAAATTTGATCAAGATCAGTCCAGCCGATCTTGAGTTATAAGTGTTGTAACAAACACGACTTTCTTTTATATATATATAGATATATATATATATAGATGGGTTTGCTCTTGACAACAATCTAGCTCAAAAGCAAAGATGAGGTTTTGAAAGGTTTCGATATTTCTCAATTTCACCTGAACTTTTAAAATGGTCACTATTGCCATTCAACCGCGCCATCGAGACAACATTGGCTAGTGGAATAGACGACCAGGTACTTAACACAGGACTCGAACCCGCGACCTTTCCACCGCAAACTCGGCTAGTTATAACCTGTTGCATATATTAGCTTTCGCAATTATCTTAGTTGCAGGATTTAGTTAACCTTATATACTTAGGTAGGTTAGGATTGAGTTAGTACTTTATTTTAATTCCTAAGGATTAGACCATAGTTTAGTCAGGGTAAACTCTCAGAGATTATAGTTAAAAAGGTATTTACAGATTGCCTTCATCGAAACACAAAACTTTTTTTTCTTTTTTTGGCAAAGCAAAATATTTTTAACGCCTAGGTATTTTTTTAAATACCGAAAAAACTATTAATAGAAACTATACCCGATTTCTTTATAGGTATTTGTGCTTCTTAAAAATCATACTTCGAATATTTCGTTCTGTTCATTCATAGAATGAGATAGACAGATAAAACATTTATTGAACTGACACAATATACACAATGAACAACGCTGAATGATTTTCTCTATTTAATTTAATATAAAAGCGGTCTTATGCAGAAATAATCCCATAAATTATTCATAAAGACCTAAAAGTATAACTTATTATTATACTTGTAACTTACTTTACTTTACTTTACCAGCCCATATACTTGTAACATCGAAGTTAAAAATCTTCCAAAAACTGAAGCTTATCTTTAACTCCCACACGAAACTAAAAACCGAGCGCGTTGAAATCTTTTCCTTTGCGCAACTTCAACCGAAAAAGTATCAATATTCACAGTTTTAAAACAACACTATACAAGTATACAGTAACCAAATGAAGCGTCAAGTATCATAAGATCATGTGATATAGAATCATTCGATTAATTAAACTATAACGAGATAGTTTTTGCGTAACCACCCCACGGGCACGCAGGGGTTTTGCAAAGTTTTCGACCTCGTGTATACGTGTATATAACCTCTCGAAAATGTTAGAGCGACATCATTCATTTGCTACTCATCTACCACCTACCTACTTACCTACAAAATGAAAGCTTTCGTGAGTATTTTTAATGTTTTTCTCTTATTACTTATAATAACAATATTTGGACTTCAATATACATATTCGATTTAAGCAATTGCTAAGATAAATTCAAATTTTGATATTTAAAAATCTCAATAAGGAATAGTTTAAAATAACGCATAAACAGATATATTTACAAATTTAGGTGTTTTTTTTAATCTGTTTACCAAACAAAAGATTGATACTTACGATAAAAAAAAATTTCTTCTATCAAAATTTGGTAGCAAACAAATCTAGCAAGCTTAGTGAAGTTTTAGTTTACCATATTCTATTTTTTTTTTATAAATAATGAAAATAGTATTTCATTTCAACAATTAACTAAAATACTTACCTAAAACTTATATGCATGGCTCTACCGGTTTTCCTGTTGTCATAAAATCATTTTTTTCCGTTTAAGTATTTTCCATTCATAGTTTTCTCGAAAAAGCTTAATGAGAAAAACAAATAACAAATTTCGCAAGATTCTAATAGGATTCGTTTCAAAATCCTGACCTCGTACTCTCGTATAAAACATTCAAGACGGTAACCGTTCTACATCAGTCCTGTGCGTACACGCATCTACCGACCACCATTATGAAAGCTTTTGTGAGTTTATTTTTTTTATTTTCTTTTTGGAACCAAAGGAATCCTTAGTTCACAAGACGACGCGGACGCGACACTTAAGTTGACAATTAGTTTTTTATCAGTTCTCGGACGAAACTGTGATTTTGAGAGTTGAAAATCTAAGTTTTTGTTTTTAAATACAATTATGTAACTAAATATTTAAAAGTTTAGATCAATTTTAAATTTTAACATCTTTACGAACGGTCATAAGTAGCAAATTCTTTTCCTTGAGTTTCAAAGCTTCGTTCGGACGAACTTCTTAAGGATGTAGAGAAGATAAATCAGAAAGAATTAGGTAGAATTCGTAACCAAAAAGTTACCAAAAACATAATAATTATTTACAAAATTTTTTAAACACATTAAACTGAAATGGTGTATAGTGTAATACCTACAGTTAGCGGTGAATTAAATGTTTCAACCATGACCTACCACAAAATGAGATGTGATTTTGATAATCTCGCCTCGCGTGCTCCGGTTTTGAAATCAGAGGCTTCATACGCTTCTGATGTTATCGTTTATATTTAACGACCAAAAAGGGTACAGCTTAATGTCGACTTTGTAATTTAACTTTGCAGATTTCGTAAAAAAGTAATTGCATCTTAGCTACTTGCAGCCCATTGCTGGGTATAGACCTTTCCCTTATACACATTGTGTCGCATTTTTTCTCCCGTACCAATTGACACCACTTCGATATTCGATACCTGTTACTGTCACAGAGATATTACCTAAGTGACAGTGTGGAATTGAACGGTCTTGTTAGATTTATGCAATGTCAACATCCGATACAACGAACTATCGTTTGTAGACTAATATAATACATGTCCTGCTCTTCGGCTCTTTCTGCCATCCTTTCGAGTTATGTCTTATGTATTTAAAGTTTTTATCTACGTTCAAACCTGTAGATATTAGCCATCTTCGGCCATATGAGCAACGAGGAGACCAGACCCAATTTACATTATTCTATTGGATACTGACAGGCTTAATGGATCCCTCTCTTGCGTTATACAGATACCAGTGTTAGGTTACAGTCTTGTCTAACACCGAAGGTAATTCGAATGATCCAGAAGAAGGAGGCTGGCGAACTGGTCGCAGTGACCGAAATAAGACTATTCGAAACGGGCAGTCGGTGAATCGGGTAAAAAAACTCCAGCAAGACACAATTTCAATTTGACGGCCGGTTTGGTCGAGTGGTAGTGACGCTGCCTCTTGATCGGCGGTCCTGGGTTCGATCCCCAGTCGGGGCAAACATTTGTGTAAAAAGCAGATGTTTGTTCTCGGGTCATGGGTGTTTGTGTTTGTCTTTATGTTTGTTCCAAGGGACCCACGACACAAGGAAAAACCTTAGTGTGGGCCTTTGAGTGTGTAGCGTTTATTTATTTGTTTATTTAAATCTCCCATCCACAGGTTTGTGTCATCCTCCTTGCCGCGGCCGCTCTGGCAGCCCCCGAAGGCAAGCGCGAAAAGCGCTGGGAATCGCATTCACACGGCTGGGAATCACTGGGCCACGGCTGGGACTTGGACCATGCTCCTATCCACATCGAGACCTCACACTATGAACACGCCCCCATCATCCACCATGAGCCCAAACACAAGCTTGTGTCTTACCACAAGGTCATCGAAGTTCCTAAGGTATGTTTTTACATAGTAAAACTGTTACAAGTGTAAATTGGTGTAGCAATATAGCGATCATATTCATGCAAGTAAACCAATTCTCAATGAGGGTTCAAGTCAGTGAAACTATTAAAGCTTAACTGCCCTTTTTATTTATTTATTGTAAAATGGGTTAACTCTTGACCTCAATCTTAACCATAAGGTCAAAGATGAGGTCGACGATGGAGTGAGTTAACCCAGAAAATGCCTATAAAGGCACTGGTACTCCCACGCACCGACGGAACACAGCAAGCTGTTTGGCGTCGGACATCGGTAGGATGTCGCGCGGACACTCGCGAACCAGACGGCCCTTTACAGAGCCTACCACACCGCATGAGACCATAGGACGACACCTCAGATTCAGAAAAAAATGAAGTGTCGTTGCCTGGGATGGATTACTAGGAGGCAGGTCTCATTTGTGTTTCCTTAGTCGCCTCTTACGACACCCACGGAAAGAGATAGGGTGGTGTTATGCTCAACCGACCACCACACGGTCCTTTAAATTACGAGTAACGTATCTATCTGATAGTAAACCTAATAATTTTCAAGAGAGTACACGTAATTATCAACACTATACTCAGATATCGGCAGTGCAGCAATATCAGAAATTCGCCATACGGTACAGCTGTGTTTTCAAATAACTGACCACAGTGCTTTAAAGTAAATTTTAACTAGCCACTAGAGATATTTAGCCTGAGAAATCGTCCTATTTAGTCACCAAATGTTTCTATTCTTTTTGTATAGGCTTCTGACGTTTTTTTTAAATTGCTTTCTATTACCCACAGATACTTTTATTTTATAACGTCTTATTCGAGCTGTGATAGATTTTGTGTTACTAAGCAATTATTTTAAATCATAAAAATGCATTTATTGAAGAGTAAAAATAAGTCAACCTATAGCCGTAGGGTCATTAACACTTATAAGATAACTCTTTTTACAACTTAACATAATAATTACAGTCAAACACGTAATTAGTGTTTAAAAAAGTTGCCGAACTTACATCACAAAGTTTAAAACCTAAGGAATTCCCATCATTAATGTAAAGTCATTAGTCCAAACACTTGCGCGTGATTCTATCAGAAAACCAAAATGGCGGACATGAGCCTTCTAATATTGAGCAATGGCCATTAGGAAACTCGGATTCCCTTCAACTAACCTATGATTATCTTTGATATACACCATTGGAGCTAAATCGTACACTTGTATTAAGAGATCTCAGATATTATACTTATGATCAAGGCTAAAGCATTTCTGTTAATGTTTTATCTTTATGTTGGTTTTGCTTGAAACACTCTCTATTTCATTTAAAAAGCACAAAAATAACCAGAGATTATGGGTTTCTGCCTACCCTGTCAATGTTCGTGATAGCATGAACCTAGTCACGAGTGGATACGATGATTTTTTTTATTAACCAGGGGTGCGTTCTTGTCCACAATCTAGCATAAGGGCGAAGATGCGGTCGAGGATGTAGCCAACTCACCCAGAAAAAGCATAATCATTCGAATTTTGTAGAGATTCAGTTTATATGAACTCGGAAATACAGACGCAGGCAGGGAATTCCATTCCTTGGCAGTGCGCAATATAAAAGATGATGATTGTATATTCCATGTTGTATACGTAAAAATAACCACCTGTATTCTTCTTCTTGTTACAGATCATCGAAGTGAAGAAACTGGTGTCAGTACCAAAGGTTGTGTCAGTACCCAAAGTAGTGAAAGTCCACAAGATCGTTGAGGAGCCCCATATTTCCTATCACCACGCTCCCGTCTCCCACGGTTGGTGGTGAACCAATCTGACCCTTAGTAACCAATGAACTAGCTAATTATATTTTAAGTTAAAACCTACTTCTTTGTTTCTATTGATATCTCTTTTATTGCGACTACATCCCTTTGTTTTTCGTTTTCACGCGCGTACATTAATTTAAGTGAATTTAATGTTCCTCTTATATTAAATTCACTTAAATTAATGTACGTTATAAACTAGGCTAAAGTTTTGCTGTATTGCCGGCAAATGACTGATCTAGGCGGCTATTCTGTTAATTTAATAGTGTGGAAAAAACGGTTTCATTTCACATCAGGAGTATTCCATTTTACAACCCTCAGAATATCTTCAAAAATCCATACTCAAATTCTAATAACTAGCAATGTTAGGCAATTCTCTCTATCTAACACAAATAACTGTGTTCAAGTCAAGGTACCTTTGAACTTCATAGCAAAAATGAATGCCAATAAGCCCATAGACAAAACAGACAAAACATGTTTCTCACATGCCATAAGTTATGCGAAATAAGTGCAATAGCAGCCAAGACCTTGTCTTTTCGGATAAATTTCACACAGAGCATGTGTCGTTTCGCTAAATACATTGCAACATACATACGGTAGTAAATAACAGATCAGATGATCGGACCAAGGTCAAGATGTTGCGAGAAATTTAATGAATTAATGAATACAGTGACGGAGTCAGGAATACTGAACAGTGTGGTAATTTACAGTTTAAAAATATTACGATTTGTGATTACAAGAAGTGTAAAGCTTTCTAATTGGTAAGCTCATGTTTTCCTTGGAACAAGTCGAAAAAGAAAAAAAGGATCGGTAAAAATGAGACACCCTTGTTTGACACAGACATATAAACACGTATTTTCTCAGCGAGGATAATTTCTTTGTATTTGTTGCTCAACCCCCAGTGAGAAAATTTATCAATAGGTACAGTTTTTATGAAAATCTCTACTATCCCTATTAATATTATAAAAGCTCTGTCAAGCTTGTGTCAAGCTTGCTCAAGCTTGTAACTCTGTCTGTCTGTTACGCTTTCACGCCTAAAGTACTCAACCGATTTTGGTGAAATAGATTTTGGGGAAGGACAAAGGCTAAATTTTATCCCACAGCTAGGCATGACATAACCTGTAGTCCACGTGGGTGGAGCCACGGGAAAAAAGTTAGTGTGTTTATAAACAATACTTCAACCTTTAGCTTCGTCATTACTTGAAATAATGTGATAATTAATTAATTTAAAAACTAGCCGTGTGAATCCCCGGCAGAGTAGAATAGGACCACCCTCTTTCTTGCCGAGGTGTCGTACAAGGCGACTAAGGTAAATATGCAAGGAAAACTCTGCAATTATATCAAAACCCTCGCCAACCCGTCTGCCAAGCGTGGTGAGTATGGCATTTACCCCTCATGTTATCGAGGGAGGCCCGTGCCCCAGCAGTGGGGAAGTATATGGGCTGATGAAGATGAAGATAATAAGTAATGGATCAAAATTTCTGGATTCGGCTCTGTCATAAACGTAGTGGAATACTTCATGTATTCGGTCCAAGTTCACTCAGCGCACGCGCACGGTCAGACGAGCGAAAGAATATTACACAACTACCACATTTTAATGACCAATAAAATCTTCGTGCGTTGGGAATTTTTATTGGATTATTACATTTATGACGATCAATTTATTTGATTTTGACGCTACTGCTGATTACTTTAGCTACTGTAATTATCTATTGTCTATTAGTTTTTAGGACTAAAAAGTTTTTTCTCTGTTCTTTTTAGCGCAGTGACTCTGCCTCTTGATCGACGGGTCATAGCTTCGATTACCGGTCGGGGAAAATATTTGTGTAAATAGCAGATATTTGTTTACGGGTCGTGGGTGTTTGTGCCTATCTTTGTGTATGCACCACGACACAAGAGATAACCTTAGTATGGGCCTTTTAGTGTGTAGAGGTTTTTTGTTTCAATAAATTGTCGCTGAGGACTATCTTTGACCTCAAAAAGTTAGCTTCAGGCGGTTCTATTGACTTCTACGACAGTCTCGTTTTTTGTTTTAATAAATGATCTCTGAGGAAATTCTTTGATAAATTTCTCATAAAGTTAGCTTGAGGAGTTTATATTGACTGCAATAGTCAAAGAACCTAGCTCGATAGGGAATCAAGTGTAGTGCGAGTGTACTGAATAAGTATGTAATCATTGAAGCATAAAATATGATCTAAATCTACCGTCACAAAACATGCTACCTAATACGAATAAAAATTAGCGAAAGGAATGCGCTAACACCTAATCCGGAAATTAAACAATACATCGGTCACACTCGGCAAAATACGAGCGACGTAACATTAAATAGTTGCAAATAGTTCTGGAATCGGCGCGTGCGCAGTTGCATGGCCGACGGCTAGCCTCACGGACATCATGAAGTCCACAGTGAGTTTCATACATACATTGTTTCATACTTTTTAATCGATGTTATCGTGTGTGTTGTGATATAGTTCCCGATTTTCATACGGAAGGTGTTGTGGAATTGCGGTTTTCACGACTTTCAGTTGGTTTTCACCTGTGGGTATGCTTTTAGGGTTTCTTTCTTGAATATCACCATCTCTCTTCGTCCCGTAGTTGTTGTGAAAGTCATGCTGATAATGCTCTTCACCTGACAAATGTAAAGCGATAACGCCCGTCCCTCCCAAGTCATTTTGGAGAGGCCTTTCCCAACAGTGGATTCATAAGGTTACAGCAAAGACTCCTGGGGAATTCACAGGCTTCACGAAGCGACCTGATTCCTGATAGCTACCGTATTGAACTTCTAAGCGGAGGAGCCAAGTATACAAGATATTATATCAATGACTTTCCTAGGTTGTGTAGTATATCTGGTGACTTTAAATTAGCGAAAACCTAGGATGTAAATCAGCTCATTAAACTGAACACAAATCCACCCAGACACGATGACAAACATCTGCTTTACAAAAGAGTTTACAAAGAGCGGGAATTGAACCGGTAACTCTAAGAGACAGAGTGACCAGTAGAATCAGGACATAGTTACTTAAAAATTAAATGTGTAAGCTACATAAAACAAAATGTAAGTCTTATTTTTTTTCTTCATCATCTTCATCAGCCCATATACGTCTCCACTGCTGGGGAACGGGCCTCCCTCAATAACATGAGGAGTAAATGTCATACTCACCACGCTTGGCAGACGGGTTGGCGAGGGTTTTGATATCATTCAATTCAATTCAATTCAATCATTTATTGCTATTCATATGTACAGAGTATAAAAGGTCTTATCTACAATATGTTCTTCTATATACATATGAACCCTGTCGGGCATTGCAAAAGTGGAACGGCAGGCAGACTGGCATTTTTGTTAAATTATTTGTAAAATATTAATTTATCGAAATAATGTATTTGAATAATTTGATTAATAATGAATAATGTATTTGCATAATATTTTGAATAATAAAATAAATATGAGGTTAAATAATATGCGATGTCAATATTAGTACTATTAGCTTAAGTTATCATTATTAGTTATTCTATTCTATATAATATGTCAAATATGTTTTATTTCATTGTTGTGTGTAAATGTCAATGTTAGAATTAAAATGTCAGAATGAGTATAAATGCAAATAGTATGTCTATAAACTGTTAATTAAAATGTCATTAGTAAAGAATCAGTAAAGAATTAGTTTATGTCAGAATTAATATCAAGTACAAATTAGATGTCAAATATAAAATATTGTAGCTAATAATAATAAAAATTGTGAATGTCAAAATAAATTATGTATAATTAATGTGTCAAAGTGTTAAAATTTTAAAATTTTAAAATTTCTCAGATAAATATTCGTCTAAACTATAATAACATTTTTCTAGTAAGAAATGTTTTAATTTACAGCAGAAGGATGTGTTGTTTGTTTCGTTTTTTATATATTTAGGCAATGCATTGTAAATTTTGGTGGTCATAACAAGGGGTCCCGAGTCAAAAATCTTTAATTTAGAGCAAGGTAGTAATAATTTGTTTTTGTCTCTGGTTGGGTAACGCCGCGGTACGTCTCCCTGTTTCTTGTAGAAGTGCGGATATTTGCGTACAAATTTGCAGGCCTCCAGAATATACATAGACGTTAACGTTAACACGTTCAGACGAATAAAATGGGGTCTACAACTATGAAGGTTGTCAATGTTTACAATGATGCGTATACATTTCTTTTGGAGGATGAACAGAGTGTCTACGTCAGTACTATCTCCCCAGAGGATAATCCCATAATTTAACCAAGCATGTGCGTAAGCATAATATGCTTTAAGTGCAGTTTTCTGTTCGGTCGTTTTTTTAAGTTCCCATAATGCGTATGTAAACCGGGACAGTTTCATGGCTATTTTATCAATGTATATCCATCAATGTTATCAATGTTTTCCAGTTCAAATTCGTATCTATATCCAATCCTAGCAAGCTAAATATGTTAGTGCATTCTAATTTTGTTCCATTGAAGGATATATTCATATTAATGGGAGTTTTTTGGTAGGGTCTAAACTGCATGATTTTTGTTTTTTGGTAGGGTCTAAACTGCATGATTTTTGTTTTCGCGTCATTGCAGTTTTCCTTCTCTGTGTGCAGATGAACTTGCTTGCATATTTACCTTAGTCGCCTTGTACGACACCTCGGTACGAAAGAGGGTGGTCCTATTCTACTCTGCCGGGGACTCACACGGCTTATTTTTTTTCCATTATACAAATGACCCAACAGTTTCATTACACTGACTCTACATCTTTTTGTTTGATACTATGTATGTTTGTGATAGTTTTTTCGCATATGGTTTTTTCCGCACTGGAATGGGATTAGAAGAAAAACTTAAATGTGTCTATTGCCAAGTCTTCCCAGGAATACTGCAGAAGCGAGGGTTTAAAAAAGTGGTGATAGCCCAGTTGGTAATGAGCCAGACTTGTAATCCGAAGGTCGCAGGTTCAAATCCTAGTGCGGGCCTGTACCAGTAAATTCGTCTTTTCGGATTTATGTATGGATTTCTAGTTATCACGTGCTCAACGGTGAAGGAAAACATCGTGATGAAACCCGCCCGTCCAAGAAAATTGATTTTCGAAAGACGAGCGGTCCACCAATCCGCATTGGGCCAGCGTGGTGGACTATGGCCTAAATCCCCTTCGTCTTTCGAAGGGAGGCCCGTGCCCCTCTGTGGGGATGTATATGGGGTGGTAAGAAGAGGGTTTTGCTGTATTATGGACGAAAGGCTGACAACCTATCACCACTATACTCATGTTCCATCTAACAACCCTCAGAATGACTGTCAAATGTGGTGTC
Organism: Aproaerema taeniolella; assembly: GCA_949987775.1. Classification (NCBI taxonomy): domain Eukaryota; kingdom Metazoa; phylum Arthropoda; class Insecta; order Lepidoptera; family Gelechiidae; genus Aproaerema; species Aproaerema taeniolella. Next base: position 17,702,097 of record OX465259.1, on the reverse strand, counting down.
AAGTGGTTCCAGAACCGCATGATGTTCTGCCTACCCCGAAAGTGATTGTAGGCGTGAGTGTAAAGTTAGATACAAGTTTTTATTTTTATTTTATGAAATGGGTTAACTCTTGACCTCAATCTTGACAAGGGCATAGATGAGGTCGACGATGGAGCGAGTTAACCTAGAAAATGCCATTATGGCACTGGTACTCCCACAACGGAACACAGCGAGATGTTTGGCGTCGGACTTTGGAAGGAGGGTGGTCGCGAACCAGACGGCCCTTAACAGAGCCTACCATACCACATGAGACCATAGCACACCCTAAAATTAAAACAAATTGAGGTGTCGTTGCCTAGGATGGATTAATAGGAGGCAGGTCTCATTTTTGTTTCCTTAGTCGCCTTTTACGACACCCATGGAAAGAGATGGGATGATGTTATTCTCACCCGATCACCACGAGGCATAAGATTTATTAACGCCGAGCGCGACACTGAAAAGCTTCAATTAGCTAATTATCAAAAGTAGGCCACATCGTCACCATGTATCTCTTATCTATTGCACAAAAGTTGCCAATTGGCACTTCAACATGTAAGACACACCGCAAACACCTCATTAACTAAACCTATCACGTGTTTTACATTGAACAGGTTTTAAGTGCGTAATTTACCAATTTATTACATTATCCTCCTTTCAAATGAATTTCGTGAGGCCTGCATACTTAAGGTATCGGTGCGGTGATAGCTACCGTTAGTTAGTTAGTTGATAATTAATAAAGGCAGTGGCGTAGCTTGGGGCTTGGGGCCCCGCCAAGGCATGCTACGCTACTGCCTTTATTGCTGCCTTTATTTCAACCTCTTGGGTGGTTAATCAGTCCATTAAACTGAACAACTTTCCCAAGGAACATAGGTCAAAATACGAAAAAAAATTTTTGAGTTCCCATACAAACGTCATCAGCATATATAGCGCATATAATAGCGCATTTTGAATGGGAGATCAAAATTTTTGTTTCGTATTTTGACCTATGTTCCTTGGGAAAGTTGTTCAGTTTCATGGACTGATTAACCACACGAGAAGTTGAAAGAGAGATACCTAAAGCCCTGTATATCTGGTGACTTTAAATTAGCGAAAACCAAGGATGTGAATCAGCTCATGAAACTGAACAACTTTCACCAAGGAACATAGGTCGAAATATGAACAAAATGTTCGCCTCTCCATACAACTTAATGCGTTCCGCCAATTTGCCTTTATTATGGAAAGTGTTTTTTTTTGAGAATTTCATATAGGTTCCTTAAGGAAACTTGTTGATTTTCAAAGGGAGAATCACTCCCTAAAGTTTCGCAAACTAATTTAATGTAACCCCATATAGTTAGTTGTATTTAAAATGTTGCAGATACCATTGCTAGTTCTGTGGGTATGCGTGAGCGCAGAGCCACTTCGTCAGGCCATACAACGACGCAGCTCCAGACCGGGAATATACGCAAGTGACTACGCTGGAGGTTATCGCCCCTACGCCTACATGGCCATACCTCTACATGCTCCCTTACCAGTCCTCCATGTATTGTCTCCTGCCCCGTTATATCGACCCAACCGCTCGCCGAGCAAGTTTCCCGAGCAACCGAAGACATACGCCGCATCAATGCCGCACTTTTGGTACGCCCAACCGCTCATAGAATCAGCAGAATCAGTACCTGCTCCAGAAATTTTATACGCTCGTCCAAACCCTCAGGGAGGGTTTATATATAACAAGCGACCAACTAGAAAACGACCGATTCGACCAACGGAGCCTATGATTATTCGTATACATAAGTACAGAGTATATAAGGAATGATAAGGAAAAAAAGAACGAACATTAAGACTGATGGACACCGAGCACGTAATCAGTAGAGGTGCATTGAACGAAACTTAGTTAGAAATATAGTAGATTGTTAGCCGAGGGTGGAAAGAATCAGTTCCCAAGGTATTAGAAACGAACATTAAGACTGATGGACACCGAACACGTAATCAGTAGAGGTGCATTGAACGAAACTTAGTTAGAAATATAGTAGATTGTTAGCCGAGGGTGGAAAGAATCAGTTCCCAAGGTATTAGAAACGAACATTAAGACTGATGGACACCGAACACGTAATCAGTAGAGGTGCATTGAACGAAACTTAGTTAGAAATATAGTAGATTGTTAGCCGAGGGTGGAAAGAATCAATTCCCGAGGGCGTCTATAGTCCGAGTAGGAATTGATTATTTTACCCGTGTTAAACACTCTACATTTCATTTCGAATATGAGGAAAATAAAACTAGTTGTTTATCGAAACTATTTATTGATAATATATAATAATATTAGTAGTACCTATTTTTTTGAATTCCGTCACAGATACAGTAACAGATTAGTATCCCGCTAATTTATGTCGACTTTTTAAATTTTAAATATGGAACTCACCGCGTAATTGTTGCGGCTTATTCCGCTCAAAGAGTTTGCGCTAACTTCACACTGGCTGTTTAGAAACTCACATGGCCGCAGTATTTTTTTTAATTAGTTTTTTTTTTATATAAAACGCTTCACAGCTGACAGCAGTTCTATTTTTAAAGTTCATTCCGGCCCTTAAGTGGGAAATAATTTCTATGAGTTTTTCCCTCCCTATACAAGGGAAGCAGCATTTTCCACCCAATAATCAGATCAAAATTTTCCGATCACTACTTTCCGAGAATGAGAAATGAAAAATTCTTATCAATAGCTGGGGTAAGGGAAGAAACATGTGTCCTATCTAGCTTGCTAGAGAGATAGATGGAACTAATGTTGTGATCGCACGCCGCCTTACAAATGTCTGTGCATCTGATCGTCCTAGATTGTAAGTACCTCTACTGGTTACCTTCTCGTTGCTGATGGACTACCTACCAGTGATTCAGTATTAATGTCTAGATAATAAGAATTTTGTTTAGATTTTTGAAAGGATTTTAATCCTTATAATTATTATAAAATACGAAAAAAGATGAAACGAGCAGGACTCGAACAAATGCGACTCATTGTTTAGCCTGCCTAGAGCTACCGTGTTTGTTTAGGCCCTTTTAAGGCACTTGGGCCCTAAGTACCCAATGCAGATCGGGCCTGGGAGTCTATTTTATATAAGTTGAAGGCGATTAGGATTCATCTCAAATTCGTTCTGGTCAATTTATAACGATCGGACCACGATATAAAGTCCCCAGATGGTGAAGATCTCAAATTCGCCATACATTGCTTCTGTAAAATGTGATTTTCTTAGTAGCTTCCTTTCTTCAAAAGCAATGTACTAAAATAGTACGACGAATTTGAAATGAAACGTACTTAATCGACTTCGACATCTCTGAAATAATGTTTTATTAAAAGACTGTTTTTATAACTAACTTATTGTATGTCATACATATCTTTTTATTTACTTAGAGCTTTAAGTTATTAATTTAGTTAGATGATAAATAATTCATTAGTTTATTTTATATAAACGTGCGTAGAAGAGATTGTTATTACTTTTTTGTTTATTTAAGGTAGGTACTTTATCTAAGTAGGTACGTAGTACGGACGGCCGCAAATCAGGTTACCACAAGCGTGCACTCTGTGCTGTTGTGATAATCTAGCGGTTTTGCAATGAAAATAGAGTAATCTGATGCGCTGGCCTCTGTACGTTATTGTGTTTCATTTCGTATTATTGTTATTCGTAATAAATTATTATTTTACCCAATTCTTATAAAGAATTTAAAATTTTAAACAACTTTTTTCAACTGAACTTCAAGTTTAAATTTTTTTTTCTCACTCGAAATACGATGTATTACCTTTTTATTAGTAGATAGGTACGTAATATTATACAGGGCTTTAGGTAAGTCGCTTTCAACCTCTCGGGTGGTTTATCAGTCCATGAAACTGAATAACTTTCCCCAAGGAACATAGGTCAAAATACGTAAAAAAAATTTGGTCTACCATACAAAATGCGCTATATGCTGATGAAGTTTGTATGGGAACTCAATTTTTTTTTCCTATTTTGACCTATGATAATTGGGAAAGTTGTTCAGTTTCATGGACTGATAAACAACCCGAGAGGTTGAACGAGATTTACCTAAAGCCCTGTTAAAGTTGAGGCATCCCACAAGGCGGACCGACGATTTGGTAAAGATTGCGGTTTGCCGCTGGATGCGGGGTGGCGCAGGACCGATCGAGGTGGAGATCCCCCCTCCAGGCCTGTATCCGGCAGTGAACGTCTTACGGCTGACATTATGAATATATTACTATAAATAACTTATTACCAGCTAACAGGTAATAAAAAGCGAAACTGAGCGACCAAGTGCAAATTAGTATGGGAAACGATTTTTACTTTCATTGCATCAACTTTTTGTCGATCGGAAGTGAGGTCGGGCGACCATGCATGCAGCCGAGCTCACAGCTTATAAGAATATATCGCATGCATGCGGGAAGCTAAGGTAATCCGTGGTCACGCTAACTGTTATGAGTAACTGCCTAATGATGACAATTAACTTGGTAATTTAGTTTTTATGGAAACTAACGGACTTTACTTGGGACGACTGTTAAACCCTCGCGCGATTCATGCAAACGGATTTGTATCGCACGGCTCGTAAACAAGTGAGCGATGGGGCATCTGTTTTCTGCTTTGGATCAAAAAGAAACTTATTTTGAAAGGCTTAAGTAAGTTTACAGGATATAAGGGAAAGCTTTAAAAAAACTTAAATGGTGGAATCTACCCCTAACCGTGATCAGCTACAATTTTTTTAACGGATTTTTGCCATTTAAGTATCCATAAAATGTCAACAACAAAAAAACAATTGCTAAACACACGTTGGTAGGTAATGGACTTGTAAGTAACCGGAAGGTGCGGGCCTGTACCACTAAATTCGTCTTTTCGGATCTATGTACGTATTTTTCATTAGTTAGTACTTGCTGAGCGGTGAAGGAAAACATCATGATGAGACCCGCACGTCTAAGAATATTCGTTTTCGAAAGGAGCACGCTGATAAAAAAAGACACTCGTTGCATAAGTTTTATAGTGGAATTGATCTGTAGGTTGCAGGCGAAGCCGATAATTTCGCTTTTCATCTATTTACTGAACTATTAAACTTATATTTAAGTATGAACTTGGCGCCTTTCTTACACTTTCCTGTTTCACTTGAATCGATTTTTCTTTTGTCAGGTATCGATCTTTCTAAAATTCCGATGCACAACACTATTCTGCGAAGGTTGTCACTTTGACATTGCTTTGACAGCTTAAATAATGTTGCCACTATTGTACTATAGTTTACCACGATACTGTTTTTTAGTATTCTTATTTGAATTTTTTATTTAATATTTTCGGTAAATTGTAGTTTTTTTTAGTGTTGGCATTTAAAAATGATCAAGTATAATATCTTGTTTTAGGTATATGTAAACAAGTTATTTTCGAATCAATCGTAAAGCTGTAAATTTTACCACTATTTTATAGGGTAATTGAATCCACCCACTGTCAGTGTCACTAACTCCCTACTTCAATGCGCGAATTCCGTAATATTGCGTTATCACTTGTGTAATCAAAACCAATCATGTCAAAAACAAAATCATAAAAATAGTTTTTGTACATATTCAAAATGCAAAGTTTACGCTAAATAGATTTCCGTTTTCTTCCATCCACTTATAAAGGTAAGTCCTATAAGTATTATTGTTTTATGAATTTTTTTCCTTAGCGCCTGTAAGTCAAACTGTTTTTTTTTTCATTTTTCCCTATAGGCATTGAATAATAAATAGTATTTAGAAGAGAACATTTGGTAAGAGGGTTAGTTAGGCTAAGTTTAGAGTTCGGTGTAGAGGCATGTCCCATATGAATAAAAATTTTCCTTTAAATAGGTACCCACTAAAGTTTTGGTAGGTATGTAGTTATAAACAAACTACATACCAAAACTTTACCAAAGTCCAAATAAGTGCACCTGAATTAAAATGTCGACTCATTATAACCGTCCTATTTGGAAGGATGCTGCTTTTAAGCTATCAACAAGTTTCCAGGCTATTTAAATTAGGTACATCATTAAAATCGTTACATTCAAACTCTTTAAACTTATCTACTTACCCTCAAAATATGACAATTGTAGTTTCTAACACACAATTGTAGTTATTAAAGTTCTATTAATTTTAAACATGTTTGTAAAATTTTCTGGAGCATGGCCAGCCAAGGTCATTTAATTAATTTACCGTCGCTGGGTCATGTTAGGTACTTACTACAAAAGTTATACTGACTAAAGGTTACTATCAAGTATATTAAGAGACTATATTTAAATTAGGTAGCAAAAATCAGTTAGCTAAACTGTACAACTTTCAGTAGAAAAATTTGTAAAAATATGAAAAAATACAATTTCGGTAAGCGATCAGTTATGTAACTGCCCAATAAATCAATTTTTTTTAGAATTTCATATACAGGGAATTATGTATCTCTCTTTCAACCTCTCGGGTGGTTAATCAGTCCATGAAACTGAACAACTTTCCCAAGGAACAAAGGTTATAATACGAAAAAAAAAATTTTGAGTTCCCATACAAACTTTATCAGCATATAGGTATAGCGCATTTTATATGGGATATCAAAAATTTTTTTTCGTATTTTGACCTATGTTCCTTGGGGAAGTTGTTCAGTTTCATGGACTGATTAACCACCCGAGAGGTTGAAAGAGAGATACCTAAAGCCCTGTAGTTGCTTAGGAAAAGTTGTTGAGTTTCATATCCCTAAAACATCCTATATTTATTTAAGTTTCATATCCTAAATTAAAATACTAACTAAGTTGAAGTTATCCCATAATCCTTACCGCCTTACTAATATTATAAATGCGAAAGTAACTCTGTTTGTCTTTCTGTCTGTCAGTCTTTCACCCCTAAACTACTGAACCGATTTTGATGAAATTTGGTACAGAGATAGATTAGAGCCTTAGAAAGGACATAGGCTACAGTTTATCCCACAATTGGGCACAAATATGTATAACCTGTAGTTCACGCGGGCGGAGCCGCGGGTGGAAAGCTAGTATCTAATAAAACCTGTAAGGGGTCATCCACATATTACGTCACAGCGTATGGGGGAGGGGGGGGCTCATACTAAACGTGACAGTTCATGTTAAAGGGATACCAAAAAAGCGTGACATAGGGGGGGGAGGGGTTCAAAAAGTCGAAATTTTGCGTGACGTAATATGTGGACGGCCCCTAATGTGTAAAATCGTTGCCTGCCCTAATGGTAATTGTAACTAAGTATAAGATCTAAATGAGTTCAAGGCATGCAGGTTTCTTTCACACATACCAGCTTACTTACTGGTTCTACCTTTCATTAGGTTAAAAAACACTACTTAAAACATTGCTCAACATCCTTACTACTAAACACGAAAGTTTGTATGTATGGATGTTTGTTACTCTTTCATGCAAAAACTACTGAATGGATTTTAATGAAACCTTACAATTTAGCTTATACATCAGAATAACACATCCAACTAATATTACAAATGTGAAAGTTTGTGAGGATGTATGCATGTTTGTTACTCTTTCACGCTCAAACGGCTTGACCAAATTTGAAAAAATTTGGCATGGAGGTAGCTGACACCCTGGATTAACATAGGCTACATAATTTTCTCAAATTCCCACGGGAATGAAGTCCCGGGCGGAAAACTAGTCCTTACTAATATTATAAACTCAAAAGTTTGTATGTATGGATGTTTGTTACTCTTTCACGCAAAAACTACTGAATAGATATTAATGAAACTTAACAATTGAATAGCATATACGTCATAATAACACATAGGCTCCTTAATTTTCAAAAAATCCCACGGGAACAAAGTCCCGGGCGAAAAGATAATAAATATAGTTGTACAGATTATGTAAGTCCACTCAATATCCCAAGTTAGAGTCTAGTAACTAGACTCTAGTTCATTCTAATTTGAACCCTATCACCAGTAGACAGGAAACATACTCAATTGAGGAAAAAAACTGCATTTTCCTCAGTCTTTTGCACACATAGCAAACAACCGCCGGCCAATCAGTTTGGTCGAGTGGTAGTGACGCTGCCTCTTGATCGGCGGGTCCTAGGTTCGATCCCCAGTCGGGGGAAACATTTTTGTAAAAAGCAGATGTTTGTTCTCGAGTCATGGATGTTTGTGTCTGTCTTTATGTGTGTTCCAAGGGACCCACGACACAAGGGAAAACCTTAGTGTGGGCCTTTGAGTGTGTAGCGTTTATTTATTTATTCTTAACCCGTCGCGTGCTTGTTTACGCCGCGTGCGATACAAATCTCGTAGGTACACTATGTGTTCAAAAAGTACGCAAAGGTTTAAATAAGTAATAAAAAAAATAAAGTTATTATATGTAATTTATTATATTCATGCTTCTTTAAATATAAGTACACCCCGTGGTACATCGACCTTGACGTCGTTGCCCTTAAGGCGCCTACAGCACCTAAATTACGATTTTATGATGCGTAGATAAGCATGACGCACTGCATTAAATCGAAGAAAAAAAATACTACGATAATATTCAGGACATAAACTAGATAAGTAGTTTGCTGAAAACATGATTCAGCACTTTTGGTTCGATAGAAAAAGCTCACAAAGTCACCTCTAAATACCAATATTGTGTATCTTTTAAGCTGTAAAAACGATAATAAAATACACACAGGAACTTGAATTTGCTATCAAAATGTTCGTGATTGAACACTCTGTTAACGTATTTTTCGTTTTAAGCTGTTACCTTTCCATAAATCTCATTTTTCTAACTTTCGAACATGTTTTTACGCACGCACGCTTTCATAGTCCGTAAACTTCGTGTATCGACACTGTCCGCACTGCCGGCCCAGGCCTGTTGAGAGACGGAGATGGCACTATTCCTGTGTGCTGCCTTTATCGGGTGCTGTAGTCGCCTTAACTCCCTGATAATAGCTTGGGCTTTCGTAGTTCAAATGGGTAACCTGACGTGCTGCTGTCTGTTCCTATTTTACATCTCAATGTTTAACAGGCTATATTAATTTTTACAATAACTCTAAACTTAAAAAAAAAATACATATAACCCCCGATATTTATCACTTATACTTACAACAGTTCAAACTCTTAACCCGTCGCGCGTTTGTTTACACACGGGTGTGCACCGTGTGCAAGAATCGCGCAAAGGTTTAAAGGGCTGAACTAATTTTGATCAAATAACATAATTCATTTAGGAGGTAGGTATGCTGCCACAGACAGACACAGATACCTACACACATCAAAATTATTGATGTGTGCATCATTAGATAGGTACACCTCTTTTTGTCGGGGTTAAATAAAAGTGGCATGCTATTGACCATAATTCAGGCACAATAAAGGCATAGAAGATATTGTAAGCTCCATAAGTATTTCAATGTTATTAATTACAAACATTGACTTGCATTAATACATATTCTCATCTATCTTTGCTGTAATTTCCATTCTCATTTCCTTCCACTTGTATTTTGTCATATTCCCAGTTGGTCGCATTCTCAGTTGGTCACATTCTCAGTTTTTCAATAACCAATTTGTTCTATTCTCCATTCGTCTCATTCTCAATTTGCCCCTTTTTAACCTTTCAATAGGTTGTTTGCTCTCTGCCCAGTTCGTCACATTATCAATTTGCCCCTTCTCAGTTTTGTCAGGTTGTCGTATTCGAATTTTGTCCCAGTAATTAACTACTTTAACTTATAAGTACATAATTCTAAATGCGCTATGAAATATAGCTATTTTGACTTGACTTGAATGAAAGTTGATCACGAGTTCACACATAATTAGTTTAAAACTGCCTCATACCTTTAGCAAAATCCATTAGAATCAATAGAGATTGGATAAAAGAGCTTGCCGAAACTAAACCGAATGAGCTTTTAGTATTGCACCTACTTACATAATATCGTGTCATTTATTTTATTCATGTTTATTTCATTTATGATAATGAAACTTATTTTTTATCACAAACATAATCAGTTTCATTCATTGTATTTCGAAAAGGACTTCTGTTTACAACTTTTATTTCGGGCACGATGTTTCCAAAATTATTTGTGTAATCAAATTAACGAATTTTTAATGCCAATGATACGACCGGTGACATTATTTCTTCGTCTGTTTCATTGGTCGCACGTGAAAGTAAGTCCAGTTTGCCAAAACTGCAGCGGCAGAACAATATAAATAAACTTATAACTATAAATAAACATAACCACTTGACTGAAGTCTATTTCAGCCTGCATTCTGTTGGCACGTGCATTGAGTTGAATGTTGAATGGAACTTATATGAACTAAGATAAAAGGTACTTTTATTACTGAAAAGGTAGAAATAATGTAGAAAATTAGTACAGTTTAATACACATTTCAAGTTTTCTTGATGGAGGGAAAGAAATAAAATTGTTAATTCCCTCAAATAGCGTCAACAAGTCTTAGCAATTCTTCCGTGGAAATGGGCGTTGTATTTGTTCTTATTTAGTACGTATAAAATCGCACTAAAATCTTCAAAACATTGTATTTGGTTTGGTATCGTGTAAATAAAATAAAAAAGTGGACCTAGCGTGTGCCCTTGTGTTGTCTCAAGGGCATAACGCGATTAAACAAGCGTCTGAGTACTATATAAACAGCATACCTACTATGACTGGCGAGGGTCTGCTGATAATAACTATTCACTCGGTCACCAACTTTAACGTGTGATGAAGTAATTAGAAGTGTAAAAACATTTTCGATATGATATGATAATGCAAGGCGAAAGCTTCGTTAAAATCTATGCGTTAAGAGGATTTAAAACCCTAATCAGGCTTTTATTTATTTCTTTTTTGTATATTCTACATTCAATAAGGACCAAAACTATGTTGGGTAACATTAGAAGATACGAAATAGATAAGTTTAACCTTCTTGCCATTGAACCCTTCTGATAAGCCTACAGAGGTCGATGCGACCTATTTCTCCTAAGTCCATATTGCCGGCAGTGTCGCGCCGGCTGTCGCGTCGTTCAGACGTGCGTTGTTCTCTTTTTCTTTGTTTACTTTTCGTCAAATCTTTCTTTTAAGGTAAGCCCCTTTCCTCGTCTTTCACTATTTTTACTCCACCAAACTTAGAAACTATAACAAATCCAAGTTAATTTTCTTAGATAAATGTATTTAATTGCGTTTGACCTTATAACTAGTTTAATTATACCATTTATCATTACTATTCCATGATGTTATCTTTTAGCCATCTTAGCACACGAGTCTGGCGCGAGTATTGCATGCCGCTAAACAAATATTCAAATCAACAGTAGTTACAGTACCTACTTATCAGTACTATCTTACCGCTATTTCTCCACCAAAATACAGGTTTTTGAAACGGTAAACATTCATTTCAATGTGGGTTTGTTTACGAAAAAGAAAGACTAAGCGTATCAACGAGTTAAACGCAGTAGGTAGGTTTAATGAGTACGATGTTCAAGACATTTAATGAAAATGCAAGGCTTGTAGAATTGTATTTAGTTGGAACATTTAATGTTTGTAGTAAATTATTGAATGTTATCAAAGACTATGAACGCAAAATTGACGTAATTTTTATTGTTTTGAATTTTGTAATCGGCTAATACCACGCCCGACTAAGCGTAACATTTATAACTAGCTTGAGAACACATTATCTTATTCTTCGCGCTGTCAGTACCTAGAGTTAAGTAGGTATTTTGTGTCGAAAGGGAAACAGAATTCTGAGCTTTCTATCTGATCCACTTAGTTTCTTTAATTTTACTAGTTTGTTTATCTCTTCACTGGTTTTCTCCCATGAAAAAAAGAAAGAAAGTAGGTATCTTCACTTATCTTCTTAGCGCCTAAGTTTCATGCCCGTTTTCATTCGGGTTACGTTTGACCACGCTCCAAGATTAAGTAGGACAAGTCATTACAGTGAAGCGACTGCCATCTGACTAACGTAAGTAGATCTCCAAAAAAATCTCTTCACTGATGATGATGAAAGAAGAAACCGAAAACCGGAATCAGAAATCGGATAAGCTATGAGATCGTTCGGACTGAATCCGTTTGTCAACAAACAGGTAGAGTTCATTGACACCGCGGAGGCAAGCGAAGGTCATTTGAATGCGCTCATATCACGTAATACTGCCAATATGCGGCCAATGTTACATTATGTTTGTAACAAAAACATATATCGGTAAATTTACGCCTATAAGGCCTATAGAGGTAAGAGAAAGAGAAAATATGGTCATGGAATAGAACCTTTGACGTTTTCAAGAAACATTTTGTATGTTCTATGAAAATAAAGCAATTTTTGACCTTTTTTTTACTTTTGTCGCTACTTAATCTTTGACAAGTTGATGCTACAGCTTCAACATATAGATATCAGAAGGTTAAGATAAAAACTAAGCTAGCGGTGAATTTGGTTAGCCTTTCACCGACATGCATCTACAATTAAAAAAGATAATATAAAAAAGGTTTTATTTCATAGTTTTTATAGGACATTACCAAGATACGTCAATTCCTGAATTAGATGTTGTTCTTTTAACTCTTACATCTGTTTAGCATAACCCTTGGGTTCTTTTTATCGATTCTTGTGCCTGATAAGAGCTGGTAGCTCCACAATCCTCCATTTAAGGGTTTATACTTCCCAGTACAGCGTCTTACCTAAAGCAAGAGTCATGAATTCAGGATATTATGATTATGCTAATTTGCCTGTAGCATTAGCGTACATTAGCGTGTCACGTTTTATCTGTAAGTTTGCGACAAATGAATGAACATTTGTCTCTTTTGGTTCGGTCTCAAGCCAAGTCTCTTTTGCGTTTAATTTTCGCTCACTGAGTGTATTTAATCGCTTTTGAGTCGCTTTGGTTAGGCTCGTATTACATAGGAGACTCAAGTCTTGATCTTTACTTAAGTATTGATTGTCTCTTTCTCTGAAAGACGGACCTCAGTCTGTCAAGTCTGTCAAAATCAAAGTTGGTGTTTTGCGTAGAGTTGGTATTTTGCGTTTTTGGCTTTACGCGTCGAATTCACTCAGACTGATCTATACTTAAGTAGCAGTTGCCTTTGTCATTTTGATAGTGAGAATACTTAAGTATAGATCAAGACTTGAGTATGTTTCTTTAATACGGGCTTTTGACTTGAACTGCACAATAAAAGCCGATTTTGTTACAATACCGATCTCACTACGAGGAGTAAGGAAGGAAATAAAATAATACAACGTGCGTATTCTTTTATCTTGGTTACGAAATCATACTAAGTAGGTTCAAAGTACTAAAGTTTTTGTATGTTTCAGTGTTGATATCAAGTTTGATAAGCTAGTAAACAAGAAAAATATAAATATTACAACCATAAAAAGAAAAAAATAATGGAATCGTAGTTTTTTAACAACGTTTTGTTCTTCTATTCTGCATCTATCTACATATAGCTACAGTAGATACACCTATGTTTGTGCAGTCGTCTCATGTAGGTGTAGGTCATTTGTTAGATCCATTTTATGTGCATGATAAGTGCTAACAGAATCAATTAGCAGTAAAGCGTGCTTTGACATTTGAAATTGAATTGAGACTATCACAAGATGTTATCTTGCAATTTCCACTTTCATTTACGTTTAATAACCTTGCTTTGCATAGTGACCGACGCTTTTATAGGATTAGAGAAATACAACTCGAGGGAATTACAGATGATTCAAGATGTGGGTTACTAAATTATTCATTATAGCATTCCACCCGGGACTGCGGGAAAATTATGTAGCAATAGCATACGTTACTCCGGTATAATGTAGCATTCTAACAGTGAAAGAATTTTTCAAATCGGTTCAGTAGTAGTTTTGGAGCCTATTCAATGCAAACAAACAAACAATCAAATCTTTCCTCTTAACAATATTAGGATAGATAGATTATAGTGTAAAAACATGGATCTTTTATCGTACACTTTTCGTGAGAAAGTCCAACCGCTATGAGAACGGTATGGTTTATTTTTCTTTGGCAGATTTTCTCAAATGGCAGATATTAACATGTGATAATTTAGATTGGAGTGAAGAGTAAATACATTTACCAAATAGGTATTATATTGGTAAAACTGGTTTATACCTGTTCAACAGAAATGACTTGCGGTTTAGCTAGGTACAATGTTTAATCTATAAATAGACGCTTATACACGTTAAAATACTTACTAAGCAAAATTTTTGATACACCTAAATATGATAGAATATCACCAGACATGCTGAAATCTACATTAGCTACACTCTTACATACTAAGCTAGAATACCAAACAAGAAGAGTTTTCTTTGTAAAGATGAATTTGCCTTTTCAAACTTGACAGTTACACAAAATTAACTTGGGTAAAGAAAAGCATTTACAATTGGGAAAAGTACTGCTAGAAATGGGAAAAATGAATCCTCACAAAATCATTTGACTGATTAAAAAAAGCCAGCCAAGTATGAGTCAGACGCATCTTCTAAAAGGCGCAATTGAAACCTTGTAAATTACTAGCATTCCGCTCGGGACTTCGTTCCCGTGGGAATTCGGGAAAATTATGTAGCCTATGTGACCCAGGGATAATGTAGCATTCTAATGGTGAAAGAATTTCTGAAATCGGTTCAGTAGTTTTTAAGTTTATTTTATTCGTTACACACAAAAATACAAATCATTCCTCTTTATAATATTTTTTTATTTTATTATAAGATGGGTTAACTCTTGACCTCAATCTTGAATATAAAGGTCTCAAAGATCAGGTCGACGATGGAGCGAGTTAACCCAGAAAATGCCTATAAAGGCACTGGTACTCCCACGCACCGACGGAACACAGCAAGCTGTTTGGCGTCGGACTTCGGTAGGAGGGTGGTCGCGAACCAGACGGCCCTTTACAGAGCCTACCACACCGCATGAGACCATAGGACGACACCTCAGATTCAGAAAAAAATTAAGTGTCGTTGCCTGGGATGGATTACTAGGAGGCAGGTCTCATTTGTGTTTCCTTAGTCGCCTCTTACGACACCCACGGAAAGATATGGGGTGGTGTTATTCTCAACCGATCACCACACGGCAAAATATTAGTGTAGATAAATGAAGTTGACTAAAACAATAAGAGGATGTGAAGTATACACAGTCCATGTTAAATGTATGTTGTACATATAGATAATAACAAATCATTGTAATGTTTATCCTAGAATTCGAAAACAAGCACTTAGTTTTTATACAAGCGAACGTTAATTTTTCCATGAAACTATAAAACTTTTCCCAAAGAACTTAATAGGTAAAGTATAGAACTAAAAGTAATATTTAGCTATGTAAAACTCTTTTTTTGTGACTGAGAGCAATAAAGAATATCTATTTACCTATTTAGCCTTAAGTCGACACGATAAGAAGAAGAAGAAAGTTGAAAAAAGGAGTTGATATGCTGTTTTACTGCTCAGCAAAAATTTTTTTATAGAAAGAGCACCCCTGGCTCGGAGTTTATTTCGTATTCTTCTAGGAGAAAGACTGCATGCACCTTTGCGAATATGCGTAGACGTGGAGTTCTAATGTAATTCACTACTTTAGCTTACTATACCTACGTTACATCCTAAATCTACTAATATAACAGTGAGGAAAGATTTGTATCTAAATATATAAAAGGAGAAACTGACTGACTGACATATCAACGCACAGCCTAAACGGCTAAACGTAGGCACTTGAAATTTGGAAGGGACGTAGCTTAGGTACCGTAGAGGTGCACTAAGAAAGGAATTCCCGAATTGCCACGGGAACGGGAATTAGCGGGAAAATCCTTTTGTATGAAAAATCTAAACCGCTTAAGTTAGACGCTTGAAATTTGGCATGCAGGTACCTTAGTAAACTTAAAGCTTAGTTGCAACAGGATATTGCAAAATTCCCACGGGAACGGGAGTTAGCGGGAAAAAACTTTTGTATGTAAAAATCCAAATTAACACGCAAACGAAGTTGCGGGCATCAGCTAGTTTTTATATATTTGTAACGAATAAACTCAAAAACTACTAGACTGATTTCAAAAATTATTTCACCATTAGAATGCTACATTATCCGAGAATAACATAGGTTACATAATTTTCAAAAATTCCCACGGAACGAAAATATACTTACTTTTTAGTAATTCGCGTTCTTAAAACCCAAAATGTTGCTTCCGGACCTTACACTTACATATTATTGTCACAAAGATTACGGCAACTTAGTCACCGATATAGTGAAACTAACATTACTGTTTCGAATTACTTTTATCAATTTATGATATAGTGATAATGATAATAGCAATGGACATTGAAGTTGGTGGCCTAGTGAGAAATGAACATTGGAACGTTTTCGTCAAATCCAAGATTAAAAGTTCGAATATTTTGAATTTAGGTGCGATAGGTACTACAAATCCTGGAGCGGGACTGTACCACTAAATTCGTCTTTTCAAATTGATGTATGGATTTCTAATTAATTGTCACTAGCTCAACGGTGACAAAAAACATCGTGATGAAACGAACTAAAAACGCTAGTGTTTCAACTCCCTTTGGGTCAAACCATTCATAGTTTGACCAGTTAGTATAGTATTTTTCTGTTACCCATCAGGATAGGCAAAAAACGGAGCCAAAACAGCCAATTCTTCTTTCTATAATTTCTTCCAATCAAAGTCATAATAATAATACAGCCAGAATTGTATGATACGCGTTGAATAAAATGTGAAGATTCAGGATGGTGACGTGATGGCATGGGGCCGTATACATACTTACAATAGACAAAGACGATTGAGGATTGACGGCCGGTTTGGTCGAGTAGTAGTGACGCTGCCTCTTGGTCGACGGGTCCTGGGTTCGATCCCCAGTCGGGGCAAACATTTGTGTAAAAAGCAGATGTTTGTTCTCGGGTCATGGGTGTTTGTGTTTGTCTTTGTGTGTTCCAAGGGACCCACGACACAAGGGAAAACCTTAGTGTGGGCCTTTGAGTGTGTAGCGTTTATTTATTTATTTATTTGTTTATTTATTTTATTTATTTACTTAAGTTCTTTCAATAACAACCCTTGGGCTAATATGCAAATGTTCCATAATGTAAGCAACTTCGTAATCTCTCGGGTTCTCGTCTTATGTATGGCTTGGCATAGACACATTTTTTAGTATAAGTAGGTATAATTATCACTTGTGCAAAACATTTTGCCAAAAAAAACAGTTTCAAATGATTCTACAAAACCCAACCTGCATATCGGCGCAGGTACGTGACCGTGAAATCTTTGAAGGTTATAGAAAAACATTGTACAGATAGCAGCACGTCAGGTTACCCATTAGCACTATGAGAGTTGGCGCTATTACGAGCGAGATAAGGGCGACGCCAAGGTCAACATGTATAGCCTAATGTGCTGCCGTGTGTATCTGTCCGCTAGCTGCTTCTCTTTAAATTTAAATTCTATTAAGCTCTCAAAGGCTTCGTTGCTTTCAATGGAAGGCAAAGTTTTTTACGTCACATCTCAGCAAACTCTTCTTATTTGTTATTCTAGTTTAGTATTAAGAGTGTAGCTAATGTAGCTTACATCATGTCTGGAGATATTCTATAATATTTAGGTACATATATCAAAAATTCTGCGTAGTAAGTATTCACGTGTTAGCGTCTATATGCAGATCAAACATTGTACTTAGATAAACCGCAAGACATTTCTGTTACATTGGTAAAAACCAGTTTAAAAAATGTAATACCTATTTGGTACATGTATTTACTGAGATGTGATGCAAAATCACATTTCAGTAGTATCAAGGGATCATGACCACTGATGGTTCTGCCTAACCTATAAATTTATCACATAACTCATGAGTTTATCACTACAGTTGCCAGCACATCAGGTTACTCCAATTCATTGTAAAACCGTTCTTATCTCAGCAGCACAGAGTGCACGCATGGATAACTTTAGGCCCTCTGTACATTAAAGAAAAGGAATCTATAGAGAAAAGGAAATCTGTACGTTTAATTATAGAGAAACTCTGGGGGTATGAAAACGTTTACAAAGTACAATATTCCAATGGTTTTTAAATAGTTTTCCTTCAGTGTTTCTGTCTGTGAATTTGTTTCCGAAATCCGAAAAAATACTGGATATGATGAAAACTATTTTTTTTTTTGGTTGACTTTTGAAGAGTAAGAAAAATTAAAGATGTAATTCAACCCACGAAACTTGACCCAAGGAACATAGAAAGGATTATGAAAAAATTTCCCTCTCAATACAACTTGCGGGATCAGCACAAGTGTCTTTGAATGATTAGATTAGATGATTTATTCCAACATTATCCGTTTCATAATTACAATATAAATGTCGAAGAATAATGTTTTCGTCAAAGATATAAAAATAAAATGAAAATATATGTGAATGTCAAGTAAGTATAAAAGAGATTAAATAACAATGTCAAGAAAATAAAAAAAATAATCAGTACAAGATTGTACTTCTCACAATGAAAAATGTCAAACAAATACAATAATAATAGTTTTAAATAAGTTATAAAAATCTAAATGTCAAAAATACTTTATCAGTATTGACGGCCGGTTTGGTCGAGTGGTAGGTGACGCTGCCTCTTGATCGGCGGGTCCTGGGTTCGATCCCCAGTCGGGGCAAACATTTGTGTAAAAAGCAGATGTTTGTTCTCGGGTCATGGGTATTTGTGTTTGTCTTTATGTGTTTTCCAAGGGACCCACGACACAAGGGAAAACCTTAGTGTGGGCCTTTGAGTGTGTAGCGTTTACTTTATCAGTATACTTACTCATAGAGTAAAATTCGGATTGTAAGAAGGATTTAGTCGGCGAATGGGAAGTAAATCGCGCAATTTGTGCAGAACGGCGATTTTTTTTTCTTATTACTAAAGCCGTGGACTGATTCACGTCCTTAATTTTCGCTAACCAATTTAAAGTCATGCAATACAAGGTGTTTCAAAAAAACCAAAAAAAATAATAATTCAAAATTAATTAAAATTTAGCTTATTGCACAGCTCTATTACAAATATGACAAGTATGTCATATTAATTACATGAAACTTTCATTTTGTAGATGTCAAACCGTGCAACTGATTACCAGACTTGCGACTATTTCACTTTTAAAATTAAATTTTGGAATTTCTTTTTTTTTTGGTTTTTTTGAAACACCTTGTATATTGAAGTTTTCTGTTTTTTCAAAAAATAAACCTGAAATCTTTCCAAGCACTTTATAAATAAAGTTTTTCAGAACTCATAGGTTTTTTCCTTTTTTACATAAAACGGTTTGATAACTTGGGATAACCTTGTTACTAAACAGACGTCATAATGTCGTTTAAGGTCATTGGGGTGACTGAGAAACATGGTACGGTACATGACCATGTATGGCTCGCGTGATTAACTTCACTGCACACAATAAATCAAATCAAATATTTTATTTATTTATCTTGACAAAAGTTGGTGATGGAACAGATGACAAAAATTTTTTGAGAGCTGGTGTCCGTACTAGGAGAACCTGTGTTACGGAGTCACCAGGTCCCACCCTCTTTCTAGTACTATCTGAACGTGATGGTACAGTCAATAATACAGAGAGATACATAACTAGCGTGCTGATAACTGTAAACAATTTACCAAATAAAATAAACAGTAGCCAGCACATTTGGTTACCACATGAGATTACAATAAGAAGGGTATTGCAACAAAAAAGAGGCAACCTGATGAGCTGGAATCCGTACGTGATATGCTGACGATAATATTTTTTAAGGGTAGAGAAATTAGTGTTATTGTATTTTTATCAAATATCGCTCTGACCTTTTGATCCGTTGTGACAAATTAAAGTCAAAAATATTAAATTCGCAAATAAGTGAAAATCTGAGTAGTTTATCAAATAATAATATTTTCTTTTTTTTTTGTTTCAGATTCAATCAACACGAAAACCCGAACCGAAACAAAGTTAATAATTCTAGTCAATGTTTCATTTTAATTGTACAAAAATGAAATAATTTGGTGCTATAACAGTAAAATAAGAATATCTTTGTACTTAGTTAAATTTTTAAGTATATTTTGGTAGTTTAACTTTAAGGATGCAGATACTTAATGCTAAGTTTCCATTGCGCGCTGCAGCAGCACGGTTGCAGGCATGGAGTGCCACAAAAAATCGCAATGCGACTACGGTAAGTTCTAAATACACACATCAACACGGTTTAGGGATATTGCACGATTTTTCATACAAAAGAGGTCTGTTTGATAAGCTATAATAGCATACTCGAGATACATGGAGGGCTATAATTTTCAAACGAGCAAGTGCCAAACCTGAATTTTCAATTCTAGTCAATAAATTTTGATTAACTTGAAATTTGTGAAAACGTGACGAAAATGAAAAAAAGAATTTTGGCGTAAATTCGACCATTTTCTTACAAAAAGCAGGCAAAAAGTGCGTTTTCGTTTTTGTTTCCGTCACGTTTTCACAAATTTCAAGTAAAACAAAATTTATTGACAAGAATTGAAAATTTAAGTTTAGCACTTGCTCATCTGAAAATTATAGCCCTCCATGTATTTCGAGTATGCTTTTATAGCTTCTCTAACAAGGCACTTTTGTATGAAAAATCGTGCAATATCCCTAGACCGTGTTAATGTGTATATTTTAAGGTGAAATTTTTTTAAGGATGTTTCTTACTCTTTCACGCTCAAACCCCTGGACCAAATTGATAAAATTTGATGTAGAGGTAGCTGATACCCTGGTTTTACACATAGGCTACATCATTTTCCTGAATTTCCACGGAAACGAAGTCCCGGACGGAAAGCTAGTCTGCCGTATTTTACACAAGTATGATAATAGAATATCTGAAAGCGTCTTAAGTACTTAAATGGAATTCCGTTGAAAAATATTTTAAAAAACAAATACCTTGCGCTTAGCGCGTAGTCTTAAAAATTAAATTGATAAAATTACAACAAAAAGAGTGAAAAAGATTCTACTCCGTATTCTCAATAAACTATTTTTTAGTATCGGTTTTTCGCTATATACTTATATTTCTTTTTCATTAAAAACATTATTTACAAATTTTTGAGTATATCCTATGGAATCCCTGGAGAAAGTTGTTAAGTTTCATAGGTTTAGCTAGCTAACACAAATTAATTATAAACTCGTAATGGTAGGAGGACATTTTGGGAAAGTGACATAGTAAGAATCAACGGGGAAAAAAAAGGAACTCACACCTAAACGTACTTTCAATGTATGGAGTTTCAAAGCATCCTACTACTTTTTAAGAACATCATAAAAACAGAATGAATGAAAACAGAATGAATAAATAAAACTACATACTTAAGTCAATTAAAAAAATATATTTTTCAGTAAATAGGAAAACTGTACATTTATGTATGTTGGTTATTTACATAAACAAACACTGTCGAGTAATACGAGAGTATGTATACAAATACATGTTCAGTCATAGTCGTTAATTATTCATGAGTCTTTCAGTCGTATTCTTTGTACCTTGGACCATCTAGTTGTGTTTATTATGTAAATTAACTAGAATATATTCATTCATTCCAGGATGTTTGTCTAAGGCCCGTATTAAAGAACGCGACTCAGACTCTCATCTACACTTAAGTAGCAGTCATATTTGTCGTTTTGAAAGTGAGAAAAAGAGGCAATCAATACTTAAGCATAGATCAAGACTTGAATCTCCTTCTGTAATACGGGCCTTATTACCCAATTTGTCTAAAAAAGGTTGTGACTAGTTGTGGCGCTATTTTATTTAAAATTAGCTTTTTAGTAATGTCTACCTTTTATTTTAAAGATTAAAATTCTAATCGTTATCAATTAACACTCCTTAAAATATTTTATTTGCCTTTTTATCTAAGCTCAGTTAAATCTAAGACGACAATGATAAATGATGCGTGAATGGTTTCGTAAATATGATTTCGTAATATCTTAGGATTTTCACAGAGCATCAGGTTACCCCACTTTCATTGTAAATCTGGTTCTTATTGTAAAATCACAGATTACCCGAATGTGGCAACCTGATATGTGTCCCTCTGTACTAAGGGCACACTAGTTAGGGTACATGTTTCATATCATACTTAATTTATATAGTGTTTTTAAAATGTCATCCTCAGCTTGACACTCTCAAACTTAATACTACTAGCAATTATAAACCAAAACTAAGGCCGTATAAATTAGTCCCTAGACTTTTATTCTCCTCTCAACGCTTTTAGCTTAAAATTTTGTATGTCTTTTCCTCTACAGAAGGCACAGAAAGTGGAATACACCCCGATCCGCAGCGTGTTGGTAGCAAACCGTGGGGAGATAGCTATCAGAGTGTTCAGAGCATGCTCAGAGCTCGGCATTCGCTCCGTCGCCATCTACAGCGAACAAGACAAGCTACAGATGCACAGGTTAGTAATTACTGATATTTATTTATTTATTTCGTACATGCAAGAAAAGTTAATGACTATAGGTATAGAGGTTACAAAAACCGTGTTTGAAAGCCAGAGACAAGCGACTCAAAGCAATAACTGGACTCTCGTTGCACGTCGCTCATCAACGCTCCATGCTCGGGATCTCGCTAAGGGATCCGAACGAACGAGGATCGATTATCCGAAACGAGGTTATCCGACAGAAAACCGAAATGATGGATATTATCCAAAAGTGTAGCAAGCTGAAGTGGCAGTGGGCTGGCCATGTCTGTCGCAGAATCGACGAGCGTTGGAGTAGACAGGTTTTCGAATGGAGACCACGTCTTGGCAAACGTAGTGTAGGACGCCCCCCAGCATGATGGTCAGATGACCTAAAGAAGACAGCGGGTAGTGGCTGGATGCAAAAAGCGGAGGATCATGCAAAGTGGCGCACCTTGGGGGAGGCCTATGTTCAGCAGTGAACTGCAATAGGCTGATATGATGATGATGATGACTAATTTTTAACCGACTTCATAAAAATAAGAAGTTCTATTTTCGACTGTATCTTTTTTCTGTATGTTCACCGATTTCTCCGCCATTTGTGAAACAATTTTCAAAAAAAATAAATAAAAAAAATAAAACCAACCTCAAAAAAACGAAAAATAAAGACAACATCATGATGTGTTTAAAGTTGGTGCGAAGGCGGTTAATCAAACTTATTAAGCTTATCGCATGTAGATAAATAAGGTGTTCCTTTAAGCGTGTAGGTCGCTGGTCATATCAACCACCTCAATAAGAGAAAAAATATAAACAACATTGGTATTCTATGTTATTACCTAACAACTAAATACAGCGGTCTAGCTTGCATATTCGGCATTTAGGCGCAGAGAGGTAACATCGTAAAAATGCAGAAAAATTACCAAAGAGCAATATGTCCATGTGGCCAAAGTGAAAAATGCATAAAGAACTTAATTCCTAGAATAAATGCCTTAAGACAAATGTCCAAAGTGCATGAAGTCAAAATGAAGATTTAGAAAAAAAATTGTATTTATTTTTGTCATTTTGTGGCTTTTGACATTTTTCACCATAATGGCATAGCCTTTTAATTTTTTTTTACAAATGAAATGCGAATACATACTTATATTAATTAATATAATGTTAATTAACGCAAAATATATTTACTTTCTTACAGACAAAAGGCGGATGAGTCGTACTTAGTTGGCAAGGGTTTATCGCCCGTCGAGGCTTACCTGAGCATCCCGGAGATCATCAGAGTTGCCAAACAAAACAATGTGGATGCAATACATCCAGGATATGGACTTCTGTCTGAAAGGTACCGGATTTGACACTAGACTGAAGCGACGTATACAATATAGCTACATATTGTCGAGATACGACGTATGACGTAAAGTAAAACAGCACATACAATACAGGTGTACATATAGTCGCACTACGAAAACCTTCAAGTTGAGAACAAGACGTTAAGGTCGACATGTAGGTATTTTTAAAGTCTGAAATCTTATGTAATATTTTTTTTCAAAAAAAAATTCTTGATTACAATACAATGCTTCTAGTTTGTTATTCTGCCTCGGCAAACATAGATTTTCCAAATGCACATGAATGCACTTTGTCTATGAAATATTTTATTTATCGTCTGTAATAATTATAATTTAGAATTACGTACTTTATTGCTGTTTTGTTACAATTTCGGAAGCACGAAGTTTGCGGAAAGACTATAATAAAATAGCAGCACTGTAAGTAATCGTTTTAAAAATCACACTCATTGATGTGGCTAAAACTTTCAAACTTCAAATAAAGACTGAGAAGGTAGACGAAATGGAAATGTCCAAAAATTAATCAAACAATTCGTTATTCCTTCCTTTTCGTCTATTCCTTATAGACCCGGAATTATGAGACGTATAGACGCGTTTGGTCAAAATCGTGTTTAGTTAGAAAAAATCACGACTGGTTCAAAACAATCGATTGAACCAACCGCGACTTGGGACTAGTGGGAAATAGTGAGAAAATTATTTCCACTTTACTCCTAAGCGCAATTCCCTTTCCATGTTCAACGTAGGTTTGTTAGTAGCCGTTGGTTGGGTTAGGTTAGGTTAGAACTGCGACACCCAACGCACGAGCCGAGCGAGCGAAGCGAGCGTGCCGCGGTAGCGGCCGGCGAAGTGCCAGAAACGACTTTGGTTGCGTTAAGCTGTCGACATACATTTCGCAACCTTACAATCATAGGAGCAGCAGTGGACGCAGTGGTAACATAGTGAATGTAACCGGTACCTCACCTAATACCGTAACTTACTCAACACTCTTTTGACTCAAACAGTCAAGTCAAAAAGTATTCAGTTCAACTGCACACTATTTTGTAAAAGCTCTCCCACTGCCACTAGATCACAAAGGCATGTCCAGTTGACGCGAATTGAACACGGGTTAGTCGAATTCCATAGTAATACAAAATCGTGCGGATTTCGCGCGGCCGGTGTCGTCAGTTGAACACGGAAAGGGAAATACGCTACTCCTAATATTGGGTGACTTCAAATTAGTTAGCGAAAATTAAAAATTTCGCCTCTCCATACAATCTGCGCAATAAGCTGATTTGCCTCTGTAAGGAAAGAAAATTTAATTTCTTTTTTAAGAATTTAATAAAAGTCGTGGTGAAAGTTGTTCAGTTTTATGGAGATAATCACCCCCTTTAGTTTCGCTTATTCATAGTATATTTTATTTTAATTATATTGACCTATAAAGTCTAATTATCACTTGCTTAACGGTGAAGGAAAACATCGTGATGAAACCCGCATGTCTAAGAAAATTCATTTTCGAAAGACGAGCGATCCACCAACCCGCATTGGGCCAGCGTGGTGGACTATAGTCTATAACCCCTTCGTGTTTCGAAGGGAGGCCCGTGCCCCTCGTTGGGGACATATATGGGCTGATGACGACTTATATAGTATATGTCATAATAAAATATGGATAAGTGGGTACCGCATACAGGCATTTTCCAATAATTTCGTGGGGAGCTCTGTTCAAAACCCTTGGAAAACTTTTAATTTAAAAAAACGCATGAACTAGCTTTTCGCCCGCGGCTCCGCCCGCGTGGACTACAGGTTATATCGTGCCCAACTGTGGGATGAAATGTAGCCTATGTCCTTTCCCAGGCTCTAATCTATCTCTGAACCAATTTTCATCAAAATCGGTTCTGTAATTTAGGCGTGAAAGACGGACGCCAGGCAGACAGAGTTACTTTCGTATCTATATAAATAAAAATGAATTGTTGTTCGTTAGTCTGATTAAAACTCGAGAACGGCTGGGCCGATTTGGTTAATTTTAGTCTTGAAATATTCGTGGAAGTCCAGGGAAGGTTTAAAAGGTGAGAAAATATGAAAAAAGGCGTAACGAAGTTGGCCGGGACAGCTAGTTTATAATATTAGTAAGGATTGAACACACGAAAATCCGACATTTAGTCTTACGTAAACAATGCGTGGCGAATAAAGTAAGGATTAAGTAAGGATATGGACACCAGAATCTCACAAAGGGATGATGTTCATTACTGTGCGAGTACATAATATTCTTAATTTATATTTTTTAATCACAGGGCCGACTTCGCTCAAGCCATCGTAGACGCGGGAATTCGTTTCATCGGCCCCACTCCTAAAGTGGTCCAACAAATGGGAGACAAAGTCGCCGCTAGAAAAGCTGCTATCGAAGCCAGTACGTAATATTTAATTTTTTTTTATTTTAATTCCTGTGGGAATTTGGGAAAATTATATAGCCTATGTGATAATCCAGGGTATCAGCTACCTCTATACCAAATTTTATCAAAATTGGTCCAGCCGTTTGAGCGTGAAAGAGTAACAAACATCCATACATCCTCAAAAACTTTCGCATTTATGATATTAAGTAGGATATTCTTTCACGCTGGACTGGGAGTGAAAGAAAAACTTAGAATGTGCCAGCTGCCTACTCTTCTCAGGTATACAGTAAAAGTCTGTAAGAGGGATGCGAGCGTTTAGCTGTATAATGGACGAAAAGTTGACCACCTCTCACCATTATACAACTTGTTCCATCTGATAACCCTCACAATTTGTGTCAAACGAGGCATCTAGTGGTTTTAGATCAACTGATGCTCTACCTAGCCCGTTAGGGACTAGAGGCGTGACGTGAACGTATGTATGGTACAAATATTTGTTAAAATTACAGAGGTGCCAATTGTGGCCGGCACTGATGGGCCGATCACTACGAAGGAGCAGGCGGTTACTTTCTGTAAGGAACACGGCCTTCCAGTTATATTCAAGGTGAGAGAGCATTAAGTTAACAACATTTAGGACTTTTTTTACTAGCGTTACGTGGAAAGGTTTCAAAAAGTTAGCCAAGTTCGCCACACATTTTGCTATACGCACACAATAAGAAGAAGGTTTGAAAAAACTATCCTACTAAAAAAAAATCATAGTCCACCACGCTGACCTAATGTGGGTTGGTAGAACGCACTCCTGTCCAAAACTTAATTTTTCTCAAACGTGTGGGTTTCATCACGGATGTTTTCCTTCACCGCTGAGCTAGAGATAATTCGGAAGAAATCGGTACTATAATCCAAAAAAAGAATTTATAAAAACATGCCCAAACCAGAATTTGAATCCGCAAGTTCCCGATTACAAGACTGGTTCTTTAACTTAATTTTTTTTATCACCGCACCGCTCCTACTGAGCTACCACCGCTCATACTAGGCTATCACTGCACCGCTCCTACTGAGCTACCACCGCTCATACTAGGCTATCACCGGACCGCTGTTACTGAGCTACCACCGCTCATACTAGGCTATCACCGGACCGCTGTTACTGAGCTACCACCGCTCATACTAGGCTATCACCGGACCGCTGTTACTGAGCTACCACCGCTCATACTAGGCTATCACCGGACCGCTGTTACTGAGCTACCACCGCTCATACTAGGCTATCACCGGACCGCTGTTACTGAGCTACCACCGCTCATACTAGACTATCACCGGACCGCTGTTACTGAGCTACCACCGCTCATACTAGGCTATCACCGCACCGCTCCTACTGAGCTACCACCGCTCATACTAGGCTATCACCGGACCGCTCTTACTGAGCTACCACCGCTCATACTAGGCTATCACCGCACCGCTGTTACTGAGCTACCACCGTTCATACTAGGCTATCACCGCACCGCTCCTACTGAGCTACCACCGCTCGTACTAGGCTATCACCGCAGTTACTGAGCTACCACCGCTCATACTAGGCTATCACCGGACCGCTCTTACTGAGCTACCACCGCTCATACTAGGCTATCACCGGACCGCTCTTACTGAGCTACCACCGCTCATACTAGGCTATCACCGCACCGCTCCTACTGAGCTACCACCGCTCATACTAGGCTATCACCGGACCGCTCTTACTGAGCTACCACCGCTCATACTAGGCTATCACCGGACCGCTCTTACTGAGCTACCACCGCTCATACTAGGCTATCACCGCACCGCTCCTACTGAGCTACCACCGCTCATACTAGGCTATCACCGGACCTCTCTTACTGAGCTACCACCGCTCATACTAGGCTATCACCGTACCGTTCCTACTGAGCTACCACCTCTCATACAAGGCTATCACCGCACCGCTCCTACTGAGCTACCACCGCTCATAGGGCGTTTCCCGACTGGCCGGCACCGGCGACGGCGACGGCGAGAGTGACAGAGCTATACTAGGAAGCAAGAAATCGGTAATCTGTCTCTTTTCCTAGTATAGCTCTGTCACTCTCGCCGTCGCCGTCGCCGGTGCCGGCCAGTCGGGAAACGCCCATACTAGGCTATCACTGCACCGCTCCGGTTGAGCTACCACCGCTCATACGGCTATCATCGCTCATCTAAGCCGCTCTTACAAGGCTATCATCGCTCGCACTGGGCGATCACTTATAAAGCAGAAATAATAAACTAAAAAGCTTATCAACTTCCATGTAACGTTGTAGGCGGCATTCGGCGGCGGCGGTCGCGGTATGCGCGTGGTCCGAGAGATGAGTGAGGTGGAGTCATCCTTCGAGCGAGCTTCTTCTGAAGCTCTGGGGGCCTTCGGGAACGGGTCCATGTTCATCGAGCGGTTCATCGAACGGCCTAGGCATATTGAAGTGCAGCTGCTTGGTAAGTGCACTCGTATCCCAGTGGTCCTCGCTGATCCAAACCGATCAGTGAGGTTAAGTAACGCACACAAAGGCAGGAACCTGATGGATGACAAGAGTGACAATTTATCACGAGCGTCTCTGTGCTTCGCTTCGGAGGGCACGTTAAGCTGTCGGTCCCGGCCTGTGGTCCCGGCTGTTGGTGATTGGTTTAATATAAAAATATAAAAAAATATTATGTTTTAATATAAAAAAATAATCCTCATTCATGTAATAAACAGTTTAGTAAAACTATTATCGAATAACTATGAAATTAAAAAGATATAAGTCATCGAAGATTTATTTATATCTCTTTCTAGCAAAACGAAATTTAACACGGAGTTTATATGGACGTAGCGACATGTGACGTCACAGTCCATGTCGGATCTCTCTGTCTAATCGGTGCGTAATTAATAGTTTTAAATGCGTATATCGGCCGTATTTCTTGGCCGATTTTAATTTTAATTTCACTTTTTGTCATCTCAACTACGGTATATTTGATATTTTGTTAATCAATGCGATAAAAAAAAGTCATGCATATTCCCTATTGAAGTACCTAACTGTTTAACCTTATAATCTAACTTATACCACAATATGGGTTGTTTGTAGACCACTGACCATCGTCTGCCATCTTGTATCAGTGGGTAGGTAAATAAATAATTCAATTTTTTTTAAATTTAATTATAATTTTTATTATTGTTATCCAGGTGACAAGGCGGGCAACGTAGTCCACTTGTACGAGAGGGACTGCTCCGTACAGCGGCGGCACCAGAAGGTCGTGGAAATAGCCCCCGCGCCCAGACTCGACCCAGCGGTTAGTACATATACATAGCTTTCCGCCCGGGACTTCGTTCCTTTGTGTTAATCCAGAGTGTCAGCTACCTTCGTGCCAAATTTTAGCAAAAATGGTCTAGCCGTTAGAGCGAGACAGAGTAACAAACATACATACATCCTCACAAAGTTTTGCATCTATAATATAGTGGGATTATAAATGTAAAAGTTTGTGAGGATGTGTGGATGTTTGTTAATCTTTCACGCTCAAACGGCTTGACCAATTTTGATATAATTTGGTATGGAAAAAGCTGACACTCTGGATTAACGCACAGGCTACATAATTTTCCCAAATTCTCACGGGAACGAAGTCCCGGATGGAAAGCTAGTACAAAAATATTTATTTCCTTTTACACAGGCCTACTTATACATTCAGTGACTGAAGCCTCCTTTTAAGCATGTAATACGCCTGTGTCGGGCGACTCCGCTCTTCCACTTTTATTATAGAAAATAATTAAAAAAAGATAAAACATAAAAATTAAGCTATGACAGGTAGGTGTAATAGTGAATGTAGATGAAATAAATGTAAGGGTAGGTATATACAATTATACATGTATGTATGTGCATTATATCTCTATATAAAAATATTTAAAAAAATTGTTAGTTTGTCTCGCTAAAACTCTAAAATGGCTTTACCGATTTGGCTAATTTTTCAAAGAAAGTTAAAGGAAGGATTAATTTAAGGATTAAAGGCTTAACGGAGTTCGCCGGGTCAACTGGTCTTTAAATGTGTACAACTATCGAGGTAGTCAATAAGAGCTATTTACAATAGCTCGTCACACTAATTGTGAACCTTAACGACTCTCACGAAAGTTGTACCTTTTCATTTTCACAGTCACAAATATGAATGTTGAATGTCCAGGTCCGTCAAAAGATGGTGGAGTGCGCGACGCACTTGGCCCGCCATGTCGGGTACGAAAACGCGGGAACTGTGGAGTTTCTACTTGACGATAAAGGGAACTTCTACTTCATCGAAGTCAACGCTAGGTTTGTATAACAGTATAGAGATAGTTTTATCAAGTAACTAGCTGTCCGTCCACAACTTTGTTTGCGTGGAAAAGACCTAGCGAGTCAACATTTTTCGAAATGACTGAAATTTAATATTTTTTATGCTTTCAACATTTTTAAAAGTTTGTATAAACTTAATTGTCAAAAAAAAAACCTATACTATGTCCAAGATAGGATGGTGATTTCGACAGATCCTTTTATAATGGGACACGTCTACTTTAACTAGTATAAGCACTGGTACTAGTATGCTATTAGTTACTCAAAAACAGGTGTACTCATTATTAGCAGTAACTAAGTAATTAGAATAAAACAATAACTAATAAAGTCATCTCATACGGCAAGATCTCATTTGTCAAAATCACCATCCTATCTTGGACATAGTATAGTCACAACATTTTGCTTCGTCGTCGTTCTTTTAAAACAAGGTTCAAAACCAGTTTATAATTCTAAATGTAGAATGATGAGAAAGAAAAACGTATGTAGACGTTTTTTTCATTTATTTTTTCCAACACAAAAAAATCCAGTAGCTAAAAAAACTAAATCTCGATTGGCCATAGCCTCACATCTTTTTCGTTATACAATTTAAATTTAATTTATTAGCATATATATTGATTTTGATTTTAATTTAGAGTTTCGAAATAAGAAATGTTATTCCTTTATCGAAATGAATTTCTAAAGAAGAAATTATATTCTTATTTAGAAACTGGTTTTGAAAGTGACTGAAGCGCAAAAGTGTAGAGAACATTTGTTGTCCGCCCTAGCATACAGAACGAGACTTCCCTCTCATGAAAGTATAGACTTCCGAATCAACACAAGAAAAATAGACCCTATTTTAATTTAGAGAAGCTTTCATTTCCCTTGCGTTTTGATTTGTACATACGTCTTTTAGCAATTCATATGTCTTTGAATGGAAAAGAAATGCAACTTTCTTTTATTTATTTTTTATTATAAGATGGGTTAACTCTTGACCTCAATCTGACCATAACGAAGATGGAGCGAGTTAACCCAGAAAATGCCTATAAAGGCACTGGTACTCCCACGCACCGACGGAACACAGCAAGCTGTTTGGCGTCGGACTTCGGTAGGAGGGTGGTCGCGAACCAGACGGCCCTTTACAGAGCCTACCACACCGCATGAGACCATAGGACGACACCTCAGATGGACAGAAATCTGGACATTTCGACATACGAAACCATTTTTGCTCAAGACGCTTCACGCTCGCTCGGTCATTTGACGACTTATACATTTCCTCCACAGATTACAAGTAGAACACACGATCACAGAGGAAATAACCGGCATAGATCTGGTACAATCCCAGATCCGCGTGGCTGAAGGCATGACGTTGCCAGAGATGGGTCTCACGCAGGACAAGATCAAGACGTCAGGGTTCGCCATACAATGCCGCGTCACTACGGAGGACCCCGCCAATAACTTCCAACCTAGCACTGGCAGGATTCAAGTGTTCAGGTATTTAGAATAGAATAGAAATACTTTAATGTTATTGTGTTATTACTAGCATCCATAGAATTAATGTCCGTGCCCTTGTCTAGATTAAGTTGACTTGTCAATAAGTACTTGCTTTTTTTAAAACCATGATACTTTTTTTTCCATAGCTTTTTACAGCTTATAAATAGCAAAAATAAAAAATAAAGTTACTAGCGTCACAAACACAACACACAAAAAGAACAAAAAAACAAGCAAAAAAAAATAAACAAATTAAAAGACAAACAGAAATCATTTAACCAAAAATATGAAAGTATACAAGGTTTTTCAAAAAAAACCCAAAAAAAGATAATTCAAAATTATTTAAAATTTAGCTTATTGCGCAGCTCTATTACAAATATGACAAGTATGTCATATTAATTATATGAAACTTTCATTTTGAAAGATGTCAAACCGTGCAACTGATTACTAGAGTTGCGACTATTTCACTTTTAAAATTAAATTTCGGAATTTCTATTTTTTTGGGTTTTTTTGAAACACCTTGTACGAGCACTTGTCAGCTCAGTACATCAAATGATATATGGACAGGAAAACTCTTGATAAACTTGCGTAAATTATTTTATTTGTCTTGATACAAATATAAATTGACAGGGTGGTGTGCGCGCACAATTAGAGGCGAACGTGAACTGTCTCTAATTGCACGCTAATTATGAACTAAGGCTTAAATGCTACGAAATCAAATGTGCGATGTACTCGTACACACCTTGTATAAAAAAAAAATAGCCTCTTATTTGGTTTTATTGACTGTATTCAGTTGACGACTTATTTTCAAATAGATTCCTTGATATAGTTGTTCAAATTCTTGGGGAGAATTTCCCTGAGATGTTTCACTAAAATTATAAAATGATCGGATGTAAATGTTTCAGATCCGGAGAGGGTATGGGCATCCGTCTAGACTCCGCCTCGACGTACGCTGGAGCGGTTATCTCCCCCTACTATGACTCGCTGCTTGTTAAGGTTTGTTTTGTCATCATACTAATGTTATAAGCAGTGATCGGAATAGGCTGAATATATTTACCTAAACTTCGAAGAACAGAGTCAAAAACTGGACACTATGACAACATTTTTTTACGGAACATCACTTAAGTACATTAAAATGTTAGAACTACATTAAAATAAAATAAATTTAACCTTTGTTTTTGTTCAACGCGATCTTTAGGAACAAGTAAAAGAAGCAATATAAATAAACTAGCTGATGCCCGCAACTTCGTTTGCGTGTTAATTTTTTTTTTGTACAGAGTACACAGATTGAAAACATCTATCTTACGTGATTTAGATTTTTACATACAAAAGTTTTTTCCCGCTAACTCCCGTTCCCGTGGGAATTTTGCAATATCCTGTTGCAACTTAGCTTTAAGTTTACTAAGGTACCTGCATGCCAAATTTCAAGCGTCTAACTTAAGCGGTTTAGATTTTTCATACAAAAGGATTTTCCCGCTAATTCCCGTTCCCGTGGGAATTCCTTTCTTAGTGCACCTCTGCGGTACCTAAGCTACGTCCCTTCCAAATTTCAAGTGCCTACGTTTAGCCGTTTAGGCTGTGCGTTGATATGTCCGTCAGTCTAGGTATAATTTCTCCCGTTTTTTACACATTTACCACTATATCTTTGCTCCTATTGGTCGTAGCGTGATGTTATATAGCCTATAGCCTTCCTCGATAACTGGACTATCCAACACAAAAAGAATTATTCAATTCGAACCAGTAGTTTCGGAGATTAGCGCGTTCAAACAAACAAACAAACAAACAAACTCTTTAGCTTTATAATATTAGTATAGAAGAGACGATTTTTATTTCTCTACTAGCTTTCCGCCCGGGACTTCGTTCCCGTGGCACTTTTTTAGTTTTTTCTTTCATAAGAACCTTCTCCTGACAATAAGGAACACAACAAAAAAAGAATCATCCAAATCGGTCCAGCCGTTCACGCGTGATGCCGTGACAACGAAAATCGGGTTCCATTTTTATATATATAAATTTGAAACTAAAACTTTGAAAATTATTTCATCGTTAGAATGTTACATTATCCCCGACTAACATAGACTATAAAAATTCTCCGAAAAAAAGCAATCTTCACATACGTCCATGATAGTTTCCCACGTCCTGTACCCGCCAAAACATGAACTTCAACTTTGGAAACATTAAATAGGCGTACTAGTGTGTACTAGCTTGGATCTGCTCCACGAAATAGCAAAACCTTCACGTCACACTTACTGGCTTCTACAATATGCCTGGTAAGAATTGGTAGCTGGCACATTCTAAGTTTTTCTTTCAGCATGGAAGATGAATATCGACTTCAAAAAAGAAGGAGGTTCTCAATTTGATTGTATGTTTGTTTTTATAAACTGTTTTTATAAACGACTGTATGTTTGTTTTTATAAATATTATAAAGAGGAAAGATTTGTATTTTTGTATGTAACGAATAAACTAAAAAACTACTGGACCGATTTCAAAAATTCTTTCACCATTAGGATGCTACATTATCCCTGAGTAACATAGGCTACGTTTCCCGAATTCCCACGGAAACGAAGTCCCGAGCGGGATGCTAGTTTATATTAAAAACGGTTTTACACACGATACTAAAAATGGGTACTCACGAATCGTTTATCAGTAAAATATTTTTAGTATTTTTATAACGCGATTACTTCGCCAATTATAAATCGATTTTGGTGATTATCTTTTTGGATGGTAGGTAACACTTCTGATGTGGTCTCTTTTACATTTTATCGAAATATATCCAGTGCTTTATGAAAAACTAGCTGATGCCCGCAACTTCGTTTGCGTGTTAATTTTTTTTTGTACAGAGTACCTACACAGATTGAAAACATCTATCTTACGTGATTTAGATTTTTACATAAGTACAAAAGTTTTTTCCCGCTAACTCCCGTTCCCGTGGGAATTTTGCAATATCCTGTTGCAACTAAGCTTTAAGTTTACTAAGGTACCTGCATGCCAAATTTCAAGCGTCTAACTTAAGCGGTTTAGGTTTTTCATACAAAAGGATTTTCCCGCTAATTCCCGTTCCCGTGGGAATTTTGGGAATTCCTTTCTTAGTGCACCTCTACGGTACCTAAGCTACGTCCCTTCCAAATTTCAAGTGCCTACGTTTAGCCGTTTAGGCTGTGCGTTGATATGTCAGTCAGTCAGTCAGTTTCTCATACATTTAGATTCAACCAAAACAAAAAACACATAGACATTATGGTTATCTGCTGATAAGCATTATTGGGATTTAACGTTAGCGTTCTTAGGCCCGTATTACAAAAGGAGACTCAAGTCTTGATCTATACTTAAGTATTGATTGTCTCTTTCTCTCACTATCAAAATGACAAAGACGACTGCTACTTCAGTATAGATCAGAGTGATACGGACCTTAAAGTGGACCATTTTAATCTGATACCTACACTGACTCATCAACGCCCAGCCCAAACCCTTAGACTTAGAAAGCTGAAAGGCAAAAAGTTGTCTTTTACGACGTAGGCTAAAACTAAGAAAGGATTTTTCGAAATTCAATCCCTATGTGGGTGAAATGTAAAAATTTTGTATGTAGAAAATATTTTCTTGGACATTTTGACTCGAAACTTTCTCAAGATATACCTTGAAGCAAATAAGTATTCTCAAGTATTTCTGAAAGGTTATTTGTAATATTAGTTGTAATCTGTTGTATGTACCTCAAATAAATAAATAAATAAATGGACACTTGTCTCGAGATTTTTTGAAAATCATCCCCTAAGAGGTCAAGAATGAAATTGGTGACTAAAAGAGTTCTTTGCGAAGCCGCGGGAAAAAATTAGTGGTCTGTAATAGGGAATATGCATAATTTTTTTTATCGCATTGATTAACAGAATATGAAAATACCGTAGTTGAGATGACAAAAAGTGAAATAAAAATTAAAATCGGCCAAGAAATACGGCCGATATACGCATTTAAAACTATTAATTACGCACCGATTAGATAGAGAAATCCGACATGGACTGTGACGTCACATGTCACTACGTCCATACAAACTCCTTGTTAAATTTCGTTTTGCTAGAAAGAGATAGAAATAAATCTTCGATGGCTTTCTTTTTTAATTTCATAGTTATTCGAAAAATAGTTTTACTAAACTGTTTATTATATGAATGAGGATTTTTTTTTAAATAAAAAAATCATGCATTATTAATAATTATTATTTCAAATTCGCTGTATAAACATATTCTGTAATCCTATGTGTGCAATAAAGAATATTGTATTGTATTAAAGGTAATCTCCCACGCTCAAGACCTGCCTGCATCCGCGGCCAAAATGAACCGCGCGTTACGAGAGTTCCGCATCCGAGGGGTTAAGACAAACATACCCTTCCTGCTCAACGTGCTTGAGAATCAAAAGTTCCTTACTGGTAAGATTAAAAGGTTATCCCTATTAATGGTTTAAATGCGAAAGTAACTCTGTCTGTACGCTTTCACGGCTAAACTAATGAATCGATTTTATGAAATTAGATACCTACAGAGATATTTTAGACCTTGGGAAAGGACATAGGCTATATTTTATCCCACAGCTGGGCATGATATAACCTGTAGTCCACGCGGGCGTAAAGCTATTTTAAAAAAATTACTGCATATTATAAAACAAAATCCCCCACCGCATCTAACTGTCTGTCTGAACGCGATTAACTCAAAAGCTACTGAACGGATTTTCATACTGGTTTCACCAATGGACAGAGTGTTAAAGGGGAAGGTTTATGTGTCTAATTCATTCCTAAAATTACCACAGGAACGAAGGAAGTTAGTATATTATAAAACAAAGTTCCCCCGTCGCTTCTGTCTGTCTAAACGTGATAAATTTAAAAACTACTGAACGAATTTTTATCTATACGGTTTTCAATAATGGATAGAGTGATTCTTGGGGAAGATTTATCCGTATAATTAATTTCAGAAATCACACGGGAACAAAGTCCCAGAAAGTTAGTATATTTTAAAACGAAGTCTCCCCTCCTGCCGCGTCTGTCTGTCTGACATACTCAAAAACTACTGAACGTTATAACCAATAGACGTAGTGATTCAAGGGGATGGTTTATGTGTATTTATTCCCGTAATTCATACGGGAATTGTCTACAGCGCCGTATTTGCTATTTTTTGGGCAAATACGGCGCTGTAGACACGCGTTCGTAAAATGCGTACCATCGGCGCGTATAAGTACGCCTTGGCCTGATTCTCACCTTCCGTTTACAGGAGTGCTGGACACATACTTCATCGACGAGCACCCTCAACTCTTCATGTTTACGGAGTCCCGCAACCGAGCACAGAAACTACTGAACTACCTGGGAGTAGTGCTCGTCAACGGGCCCGCCACACCGCTCGCCACCGACATACCGCCCGCCGACGTCAAGCCGTACATACCGCCCGTGCCACTCGGTAACGTATAAAGCCGTACATACCACTCATGCCACTCGGCAACGTATAAAGCCGTACATACCGCCCGTGCCACTCGGTAACGTATAAAGCTGTACATACCGCCCGTGCCACTCGGTAACGTATAAAGCCGTACATATCGCCCGTGCCACTCGGTAATGTATAAAGATGTACATACCGCCCGTGCCACTCGGTAACGTATAAAGCCGTACATACCACTCATGCCACTCGGCAACGTATAAAGCCGTACATACCGCCCGTGCCACTCGGTAACGTATAAAGCTGTACATACCGCCCGTGCCACTCGGTAACGTATAAAGCCGTACATATCGCCCGTGCCACTCGGTAATGTATAAAGATGTACATACCGCCCGTGCCACTCGGTAACGTATAAAGCTGTACATACCGCCCGTGCCACGCGGTAACGTATAAAGCCTTACATACCGCCCGTGCCACTCGGTAACGTATAAAGCCGTACATACCGCCCGTGCCACTCGGTAATGTATAAAGCCGTACATACCGCCCGTGCCACTCGGTAACGTATAAAGCCGTACATACCGCCCGTGCCACTCGGTAACGTATAAAGCCGTACATACCGCCCGTGCTACTCGGTAACGTATAAAGCTGTACATACCGCCCGTGCCACTCGGTAACGTATACAGATGTACATACCGCCCGTGCCACTCGGTAACGTATAAAGCCGTACATACCGCCCGTGCCACTCGGTAACGTATAAAGCCGTACATACCGCCCGTGCCACTCGGTAACGTATACAGATGTACATACCGCCCGTGCCACTCGGTAACGTATAAAGCCGTACATACCGCCCGTGCCACTCGGTAACGTATAAAGCCGTACATACCGCCCGTGCCACTCGGTAACGTATAATGCTATACATACCGCCTGTGCCACTCGGTAACGTATAAAGCCGTACATACCGCCCTTGCCACTCGGTAACGTAAAAAGCCGTACATACCGCCCGTGCCAACGTGTATGTTTCCCGTCGAAACACCAAGAGGAATAAGGAGATAGTCCTCTACACTGGCCAATGCGGGTTGGTGGGCCGCTCGCCTTTGAGAAATGAATTTTCTTAGACGTGCGGGCTTCATCACAATGTTTTCCTTCACCGTGTAGCTAGTGATAATTAATTATAAACCCGTAAATAAATTCGAAAAGTCGAAATTAGTGGTACAGGCCCGCACCAGGATTTGAACCCACAACCTTCCGGTTACAAGTCTGGCTCATTACCAACTGGTTTATTACATCATTATTATAATCTCCCTTTCATAATGATTCTCCTACCGTTAAATGTCCCCATATTAAAAGTATTTCCAATTGTAGTTTTAAATAACACTTTAAGTAAACTTAAGCATGAAGGATGAAATTTTAAATTATAGCATTTTTTTATCCATCCTAATAGGCAAAGGCGAACCAATACAGCCAAATCTTTTTAGAAAACTTCAAACATTTTAATTTATTTTTCAGGTGATTTACATAATGGTAAATTTACAAATGTTTTTATTATTTATTTCTACTAATTAATGTAGTATTCACAATAGTTATTAGTTAAGTATTTTTTGTGTTCTGTAATGGTATATGATAGATTATTTGCGCACAAGTATTTAACTTAACTAACTTGATTAAAATTTCATTCTTCATAAAATTTGCGTTCATAAAAATTCGGTGGTGACATTTTCCTGTTTTACTGTCTTTTTGACTAGTTAAAAAAGTATAATTAATTTGTTAAACAAAATCCGAAAAATACCAAAAATGTTTCCACTGATTTCTGTACAAAAATTATCCTTAGTATTAGTTATTGTATTCCGACTCATAAATTATACTAGTAAGCATAGTCTGACCACAAAGAAAAGAATACTTACATATTTTTGTAAGAAAATTAAATGTTTTTTTAGTTCGCCTTACCGCAGGCCAAGGTTGAAAACCATACAGCCTTGTCAATTTTTATTTTATTTTTAAAACAATTGGAGACCTTTATTCAACTGTTTTATAAATCAAATTGATTTACATCAAATTTAGAATTTTATTAAAATATCAGGCAAAATAAATCCTGCCTGATCACTAATTTGCGTAATTATTTTTATAACGAAAAAAGCATTATAACTTTTAATTATATTCTTTTTGGTTGGACTATAAAACATGCAATGCTGTGTTTTCATCATCATAAAAGTGCACATTAAATAGACATGTAGCACGTTGCCTAGTTTTCATTAGACATCTTTTTCAGACCTCTCGCGCGAAGCCATTAAACGACAAGAATTGACCGGGGAAAACACTGGTAAGATCATAATACAAGTTCTACCACTTTTATAAGTCACATTGACTATAGAAAAGTGCTGACTAAAACCGAACATGAAAAATATACCTAATTGCTTTACGATAAAACTTAAAATACAAAAACCAGAGAGGTGCGGGTAATCTCAC
This sequence comes from Aproaerema taeniolella, assembly GCA_949987775.1. Classification (NCBI taxonomy): domain Eukaryota; kingdom Metazoa; phylum Arthropoda; class Insecta; order Lepidoptera; family Gelechiidae; genus Aproaerema; species Aproaerema taeniolella. The sequence goes on along the minus strand of OX465259.1, from coordinate 17,662,504 downwards.
TTGTTTAGGCTTTTGAAACTTGATGCCAAAGTAAAGAACCAATGACTTAAGATATTTTTTTTTGTATTTATAAAAGTGGTACTACTGTACATCGTTTTGTACAGTCGAAGACACACTGAAGTATACAAAAAGAAGGATATTACAGATTTTAAAAGGGTTAAACTTATTTCATAGGTGCATATTGGGTTGTTCTAGGTGGCTCTTTATGATGTACTTTACCTACTGAGTAACGTCAATCAAATATTGTATAAAATATATAAGTAATAGGGCTGTGTGGGGTCATAAACATCTTAGTGCTCTAAAATTGTCATCCTCACCTGCAAGCGGTGGCAATTTATCACGAGCGTTTCCGTGCTTCGGAGGGCACGTTAAGCTGTCGGTCCCGGCTGTTGTCGATTGATTACAGTCGTTAAAACCAAGTCAGAGGCCATTGTGCGGTTTGAAGGCAGGCAATTCTATGACTTTCTTTACTCTGTATTGTAACCAAAAAACGTATTAAATTTGATTTTCAACCCGTGGGATTCATTGATCAAATAAAGAAATAACAATTCTTGGGGTACAGCCACGGTACACCTAATCACCATTTCGATCTTTTTCCGGGGCCGCGTAGTTTTCTTTTTATTGAAGTCTCGCTCTGTACGCGCCAACTACAAATGCATAATTTAATCGGTTTATAAATGAAAGTAAATATAAAAAAGCTATTTTAAGAGGTACCGTCTCGGGTACACTAGTTTAAAATAGTGACTCAAACCATTCCAACAATATAACTAAGGGTACGTACAGAACGAGTTCGTCCTGTACGCGCCAACTTTGATTGCAATTTATATGAAAAATCATAATAAGTACGCATTTTTTAGCAACAGATCCAAGCTAGTACACACTAGTACACCTATTTAATGTTTTCGAAATTGAAGTACATGTTTTGGCGGGTACAGGACGTGGGACACACGGCTTCACTATTTAATTTTGATTGTAATACTCAGACATCCGTGTGAGTCCCCGGCAGAGTAGAATAGGACCTCCCACTTTCTTACCGAGGTGTCGTACAAGGCGACTAAGGTAAACATGCAAGCAAGTTCATCTGCACACAGAGAAGGAAAACTCTGTAATTGTATCAAAACCCTCGTCAACCCGTCTGCCAAGCGTGGTGAGTATGGCATTTACCCCTCATGTTATTGAGGGAGGCCCGTGCCCCAGCAGTGGGGCCGTATATGGGCTGATGAAGTACTCATACATCGCGATTTTTCAAAGAATTCAATTAGAATAAATATAAAATGTTCAGCTCGTAATGAGCACTAAATATCGACCAAGTTCCGCTCTTATGCAGAGGTGCAAGAAGCGTTGCCTTTCAGCAATTTGCAGAACTCATTATTTACTTATTGCACTTTTTTAACAAAAGAACGATAAATCGACTTTAGACCCTAAACACCTAATCTGTCAATTTCACCAAAATCGTTAGAGCCATCTCAGAGAAATCAATTATAAATAAATAATACTAAGCGAACGAGCCCAATTTCAGGCTTTTAAGCGCCAGGCTGTATTAATGTTTTTCTTACTTTTGCATAAAAATGCAAAGAATTGCTTTTCTTGTTAATAAAAAAATGAAAAATTGGCTTTTTGTAATGAACGGACATGCACCTAGTGTCATTTTTAGTCTTTGATGTAAACACAGTTATTTCTTCGACTGTACATTGCATGCTCCTATACCACTTTAATACCATATTTGTGTGATTTTGTTACCCAATAACATATGAACGGATTTTGAAAGGACATCGACGTTTAAGTGCCAAAAAGAACGGGTTTTCCCAGCCTCATTGATCAAAGATTTTCTTGTGACGTGAACCCACTAAAAACTGCACTTGCATTCCATAAAACAAGTAGAATGTTATTTGTTATTACCTAGAAACCTCTTAACATAGCATTCCTATCATAAAAATAAACGGTTGTAGAAATACAATTATTTTTTATTATTATTATAAGATGAGTTTTTGACCTCAATCTTGATCATAAGGACAATTGACTTTTGACCTCAATCTTGATCATAAGGACAAAAATGAGATGGACGATGTAGCGAGTTAACCCAGAAAATCCAAAAAAAATGTGTCAGTCATTATTCTAAGCCACGATATCGTCAAATTACCTTTGACTTGTAAAATAAAAATACGTTAATGTCATTGACCTACAATACACAACTAGACTTCTAATCGCGCTCAAAAAGTGTCCGCGGCAAATAAATGCCCATCACGGCGATTGGGCATTCTTTTTGATAGGTTTTCTCACTCTTTCATTCTTTTGTTCAGTTCTTTTATCCTGCTTCGAAAGCTCGGACGTTCGGTTGACGTTTCTTTGAGATTGGGTATCTAGTTTTATTGTATATCAATGGTTAGTGCTCTTAATTTCTAATATATTTTGTTGCGATCCACAGCGGTAGAGCCACCGAAGGGTTTCAAACAAATTCTGAAAGAGGGCGGGCCGGAAGCGTTCGCCAAAGCTGTCAGGAAACATAAAGGTTTGTTATGTTTTCTCTTATGTGTGTATTAAATATGTATCCTTAGTATCGTGGCCACAAAAAGATTTAGTTTATTTTGTCACCCGTCATTTTTTATCTGGGGTTAAATCATGTAGTGAGGGCAAGGGGGTGTCACTCCTTTGTTTAGGCATGTTCGCGCGGCGGGCATACTGAGCATGCCAGCGAGCGCGGGCTGCTAGTCGCCGCGCGCGTGTGAGCCGTATTTGTTGGTCGCGTGTTGAACAAAATAATAAGTATATCTACTTATTAACAATATTAAAACCAGACAGAAACACGTTTTGCCATCACAATAGTCTGTAGGTGTCTGTAGTTAGTAGGTATACTGTATACTTGGATATACTTGGGAATACTGTAAAAATAAATATACGCTATTTAAATAAATGAAATGAAATGTATGTACGCTAGGTATCAAATAACATAGTTGGTTATGTTAACTTGTATTTTTACTTACTACATAGATAACTAAAGTTACTCTTGATTTTATAAGCAGTGTTATCTTTCTTAATTAATTTCAATAATAATTTACCTCTAAATCGGCGGCGAGTGTTGACCCTGAGCTCTCGTCGCGAACGCGGCATCGAGTCGGCGGTGCGCAATAGAATATGAACGCTAGCGGCCGACTATAAGTTTCAATTTCTCTTGCAAGCGTGTGCCGCTCGCAATAGTAGACAAATTTTTATACCTAAAGTTGACTTTTGTTAGGGAGTGAGACTTCTGTACGTTAGTACTATTATTTATTCTGTGGTGAGGGCCTTTGAGTGTGTAGCTCTTAAATTTATAAAAAAATATATTTATACCTCCGACATGCCCCGACATTTATAGCTTATATTATAACCTTAAACGGCCCAACAAATTTGATGAATAGCTAAGAACCATCTCGATTACGTCAGCTTTTAAACTAAAAAAAAATAGCATCGAAACGGGTCCCCCTTTTTTTAGGAGCCACGATGCCACACACAGATACACATGTCAAGCTTATAGCACTCCTCTTTTTTTGTCGGAGATTAAAAATATGTAAAAGTAGCTTTTTTCGTCAATTTTCAATTTTTTTAAATAGTTATTCTGCTATTCGGTACGGAGACAAATACAACAAATCAAAAACCATGAAAATCGGTCCAGCCGTTCTCGAGTTATAAGTGTTCGAACAAACCCGACTTTGTTTTAATTATTTTATTTAGGTCAGTGTTCACCAAATATTTAACCAACGATTAGCAGCTAACCAGAGACTTGACAATGTCATTTTCTTTTTTTTTTTTGACATTTTGCCTGATTAGCTTCTAGCCGCGGTTTAACCGTTGGTTATATTTTTGGTGAACACGGGCCTTATTTAGTTACAATCTCCAACAGTGGAGTCATTCTACAACATAAAAGAACTTTCACAAAATTAGTAAATGTTCTAATAATTATACGAGAAAACAGCAGTCTCAAAGATTATTTAACAATTAAGAAGATCATCATCATAGGCCTCTGCATCTCGACAGACAGCGACTGTGCGAGATCGGCAACGCCGCTCGCGACTAAATAAACTGATTCTGGAACGACACATGCGTCCGCACTCGTGGCACGCGTACTGAGGGTCCGTCGCAGAAATAAATCCTTCAATGTTACCTTCGATCAACTATATAAAACTAGATACACAGTCCCATACAAAATGAAATTTAAAAGTGTCCTAACTACAATACGTACTTAGATAGTTGTATACCACTTCATGTATTATGAAAGAGTTCTAAAGTGTCAAACATTTTAATCTAATTTAAACCTTAACGTAATATTATAAGGTCGAAAATAAAATCTGTTTAATTTGTAAAATACCACTTTTGGTTTTGAACAAAGGAAAACGTAAGACAATTTGATGACACTGGCTGTCACGTAGAACATGGGAGGAGTGGAATTGCCTTTGTTAATTTTAAAAATATATTAGTTGGGTCGATTTCACATAAAAAAATCTTCGTCTAAACTTTATAACAAATTCAAAATGCTACGAAATGGTGTGGTTTTCTTTTTAACCCCTGATTGTGTTGTGTATGTATAGGAGCATCATAGCTCTTAAACGGATGATGTTAATGGTGCAGTTTATTTTATTCGAAAGCTTCTTCTTGCGCTGGATTTCAGATATGATTTATCAAAATTGGTTCAGCCGCTTACTTTTATGTTAGTTTTTATGGTTTTTTATTATTAAAAAAATCACATTCATTTTAAATTAACCGACGATTAATATACATTACAATTGATAATCACAGCCGCCGCCATTCTTCTTAATTATTGCTTATAAACCTAATATTCTATGCTTATTTTTTTATGAAATATGAAATAACTTATAAAAAAAGAAAAGAACTGTGTCTTTCCCGATTACACATATATTATGTTTTACTTATTTAAAACTTAGTATAATTTTTTGAACAGAAATGACCTATTGAGATTTAAGAGAGGAAATTAGCTATGAAACTAAATAGATATTTAAGTACAAGTAATAATTTATTTAAAAAAAGCAACTAACTCAAAAAAAAACATTTGTCTTCTTCGCTGTCATCATCTTTGTCCTGAAGATGAAACATATTTTTTTTATTTTATTCAATACAAGAAACTCCAAATCAAAAGTGATAAAAAGGTACATACTATTTGAGGTGCAGCTGTTTTGTGTAACCTTTTGACTCCTTTTGTAATGACATACGAGTAACTTTCTAAAAAAAATGCTTGGAGCAAAAGACACTACTTTGCGACGGCTAGAAAAAATCTTCACATCTTTGACGTGCGACCACGTATGTCCACTGTCCACATCGCACAGGATCTCTAGGAAAACTAAAAATCCAATAAAACTTTATGTTTGTAAACGTCACGCACGTTAAATTTTTTATAAATTCAATTTTATATGATTAATGGTTTTGCCATAATACCTTTAATGTAAGTATAGAAAACAGAATTAATATATATATACTCTTTACACTTAAATTTTATAACACAGATGAAAATGAAAAAAAAAACAATAGAAAAAAAAGCGTCTCTATTTGTTTTAGAACAGAGTCACTGCATAACCCGAACAAATGATGTTGAAATGCAACGGTATGGATTTGTAAGTTCCGCTAGTGTCTATTCAATTTAAAGGGTTATACTCTCGCCGAACGTTATTAAATTAAACTAAAAAAATGTTTTATAACCTTTACTTGGCCAAATACCAAGATAATTTCAATTCACATATAATAATTACAAAACTACTTATTTAAAAAATGTCATTCCATATTCCTTTAATGTTCTGGAGGTGTGATTTTTACAATTTTTCACTGCGCACTGAGGCATGGTTACTTTCGGAACGAACGAATGCTACTAAACGAAAAGACAACTCAAAACGTCAAGTGGGTGATCATTTAGTGAGGGAACTTTTTTGTTGTGGATTGTGTATCTAGTTCTTTATAGTTGATCGAAGAATGTTACGCCTTTTACTGCCGTACTCAGAGACGTCAATTAAAGTTAAGAAGTAATTAAATGTCATGCTATCCTTGTTTTTATCAACAAGAGTGAAAGAGACAACATCAGAGTTTAATAGTACTTAACTTTAATTGACGTCTCTGAGTACGTCAGTTAGCTCGTTTATTAAGAAGATATGAGATGTAATACATAACGCGGGTACGCCAGGCCTGCTGCTGATGGACACGACGTACCGCGACGCGCACCAGTCGCTGCTGGCCACGCGCGTGCGCACGCACGACCTGCTGGCCGTGTCGCCGTACGTGGCGCACCACTTCAGCAACCTCTACGCGCTCGAGAACTGGGGCGGGGCCACCTTCGATGTCGCGCTCAGGTCGGTCTCTTGTATCTTATGTTGTTTAAGATTCTCGCGGTTATTTTCACTATTTTAAACCCTTTCACCGTCACGCTCATTTTATTTTTTGTACCTACACGCCATGCCTATATTTGCGACGAATGCGAGCCACTATTTTACTAGTGAAGTGGATACTTTATACAAACTGTACACATATACACACTCAGTAATGTTTAATTTTTATTTTTTATCATTTAAGTTAGTTTTATTTGTTGTCATCTGTATACTCCACCTAGTCTACCAAACCGGTTGCAGCTGAAAACCAGCGTCATGGCTCAGGCTGTGGCATTATGCTGAGCTGCATCCGTTTCGGCTATTTGTAATTTCGATTCATAAGAACCTACCTATTGTAAAAGCCGAATAAAAAAAATTATATTGTATTATATTCTATTCGATATCTCTAGGGGACAGAAATATAATAGAAATAGGCAAGTAAAAGATGGACACTTCGAGACGCTTTTCGCTGTGAAAGGGTTCATAAAATCATAAAACTTTATTTGCTTTGAAACATGGTTATAAGGTCTTACAAACATATTATAGAGCTACATGTTTCACCATTCACCAATGGTATGCAAACAGTAAATATAAGCACTTACAAAATTAAAATTACAATCACAAAATGTTAGAATTCATTAAGACTGTAAAATGTATGTTCACTCAGCCAGTCACGCAACATATTGTAACGTGTTCTTACCAAGACTTGTTTAAAATGAGTACCTATCTGATATTTCGGCGCTGGCCGTTGCAAGCACCATGCAGAATGTAATCTTTAAAACACAGAGCACTTAAACAGTAGCGCTCCACTCTAGGGCGATAATTTCTCAAAACACTTCAGTGATTTTCCACTAATATTTGTCAGGTGGAACACGTTCACGCCACTAGTTCTATCTATATATACATATACCAGCTTTTTCCCGCGGCTTCGCTCGCCCAAAGAGCTTTTCTAGTCACCCATTTCATTCCCAAAATTTTTGACTTTAGTAAAATCGCGAAACACGTGTCCGTTTATTTGTTTCAAAGTATATCTTGTCGAAGTTTCGAGTCAAAATGTCCTAAAAAATTGTTTTCGATATACAAACTTCGAATTAGTTCGAACCCCCGTTAGTGAGTTTCAAAAAATCCTTTCATAGTGCTCCCCTAGACCTCATAAGAAACCGTTTTGGCTGTGCGTTGATATGTCAGTCAGTCACACGTCAGCTTCTTCTTTAATATTTTTTTATTATATTTTAGATATAGAATTGGAGGTCCTGATTCACTGACTCATCAACGCCTAGCCCAAATCCTTAGACCTAGAAATCTTAAATTAAGCAAAAAGGTGTCTTTTATGACGTAGGCAAACACTAAGAAAGGATTTTTCGAAATTCAACCGGGTAGTGGGTTCAAAGGTTATATGGAGAAAAAAAAATTTTTTTTGGACATTTAACTCGAAACTTCTTCAAGATATAGCTTGAAACAAATAAACGGACACGCGTTTCGCGATTTTTTGAAAATCATCCCCTAAAGGGTCAAGAACGAAATGGGTGACTAAGAGTTCTTTGCGCGAGCGAAGCCGCGGGAAAAAGCTAGTGGTGAATAAATTTATTTTTCTTTCTAATAATGTTAAATGTTGACATCAGATTCCTGCACGAGTGCCCGTGGGAGCGGCTGGAAGACATGCGGCGACTCATCCCCAACATCCCGTTCCAGATGTTATTGCGAGGGGCCAACGCCGTCGGGTATACTAACTACCCGGACAATGTCGTATACAAGTTCTGTGAGTTGGCTGTAAGTATTATCTAGGAGATGTGTTACCCACATCCCGTTCCAGATGTTATTGCGAGGGGCCAACGCCGTCGGGTATACTAACTACCCGGACAATGTCGTATACAAGTTCTGTGAGTTGGCTGTAAGTATTATCTAGGAGATGTGTTACCCACATCCCGTTCCAGATGTTATTGCGAGGGGCCAACGCCGTCGGGTATACTAACTACCCGGACAATGTCGTATACAAGTTCTGTGAGTTGGCTGTAAGTATTATCTAGGAGATGTGTTACCCACATCCCGTTCCAGATGTTATTGCGAGGGGCCAACGCCGTCGGGTATACTAACTACCCGGACAATGTCGTATACAAGTTCTGTGAGTTGGCTGTAAGTATTATCTAGGAGATGTGTTACCCACATCCCGTTCCAGATGTTATTGCGAGGGGCCAACGCCGTCGGGTATACTAACTACCCGGACAATGTCGTATACAAGTTCTGTGAGTTGGCTGTAAGTATTATCTAGGAGATGTGTTACCCACATCCCGTTCCAGATGTTATTGCGAGGGGCCAACGCCGTCGGGTATACTAACTACCCGGACAATGTCGTATACAAGTTCTGTGAGTTGGCTGTAAGTATTATCTAGGAGATGTGTTACCCACATCCCGTTCCAGATGTTATTGCGAGGGGCCAACGCCGTCGGGTATACTAACTACCCGGACAATGTCGTATACAAGTTCTGTGAGTTGGCTGTAAGTATTATCTAGGAGATGTGTTACCCACATCCCGTTCCAGATGTTATTGCGAGGGGCCAACGCCGTCGGGTATACTAACTACCCGGACAATGTCGTATACAAGTTCTGTGAGTTGACTGTAAGTATTATCTAGGAGATGTGTTACCCACATCCCGTTCCAGATGTTATTGCGAGGGGCCAACGCCGTCGGGTATACTAACTACCCGGACAATGTCGTATACAAGTTCTGTGAGTTGGCTGTAAGTATTATCTAGGAGATGTGTTACCAACATCCCGTTCCAGATGTTATTGCGAGGGGCCAACGCCGTCGGGTATACTAACTACCCGGACAATGTCGTATACAAGTTCTGTGAGTTGGCTGTAAGTATTATCTAGGAGATGTGTTACCAACATCCCGTTCCAGATGTTATTGCGAGGGGCCAACGCCGTCGGGTATACTAACTACCCGGACAATGTCGTATACAAGTTCTGTGAGTTGGCTGTAAGTATTATCTAGGAGATGTGTTACCAACATCCCGTTCCAGATGTTATTGCGAGGGGCCAACGCCGTCGGGTATACTAACTACCCGGACAATGTCGTATACAAGTTCTGTGAGTTGGCTGTAAGTATTATCTAGGAGATGTGTTACCAACATCCCGTTCCAGATGTTATTGCGAGGGTCCAACGCCGTCGGGTATACTAACTACCCGGACAATGTCGTATACAAGTTCTGTGAGTTGGCTGTAAGTATTATCTAGGAGATGTGTTACCAACATCCCGTTCCAGATGTTATTGCGAGGGGCCAACGCCGTCGGGTATACTAACTACCCGGACAATGTCGTATACAAGTTCTGTGAGTTGGCTGTAAGTATTATCTAGGAGATGTGTTACCAACATCCCGTTCCAGATGTTATTGCGAGGGGCCAACGCCGTCGGGTATACTAACTACCCGGACAATGTCGTATACAAGTTCTGTGAGTTGGCTGTAAGTATTATCTAGGAGATGTGTTACCAACATCCCGTTCCAGATGTTATTGCGAGGGGCCAACGCCGTCGGGTATACTAACTACCCGGACAATGTCGTATACAAGTTCTGTGAGTTGGCTGTAAGTATTATCTAGGAGATGTGTTACCAACATCCCGTTCCAGATGTTATTGCGAGGGGCCAACGCCGTCGGGTATACTAACTACCCGGACAATGTCGTATACAAGTTCTAAGAGTTGGCTGTAAGTATTATCTAGGAGATGTGTTACCAACATCCCGTTCCAGATGTTATTGCGAGGGGCCAACGCCGTCGGGTATACTAACTACCCGGACAATGTCGTATACAAGTTCTGTGAGTTGGCTGTAAGTATTATCTAGGAGATGTGTTACCCACATCCCGTTCCAGATGTTATTGCGAGGGGCCAACGCCGTCGGGTATACTAACTACCCGGACAATGTCGTATACAAGTTCTGTGAGTTGGCTGTAAGTATTATCTAGGAGATGTGTTACCAACATCCCGTTCCAGATGTTATTGCGAGGGGCCAACGCCGTCGGGTATACTAACTACCCGGACAGTGTCGTATACAAGTTCTGTGAGTTGGCTGTAAGTATTATCTAGGAGATGTGTTACCCACATCCCGTTCCAGATGTTATTGCGAGGGGCCAACGCCGTCGGGTATACTAACTACCCGGACAATGTCGTATACAAGTTCTGTGAGTTGGCTGTAAGTATTATCTAGGAGATGTGTTACCCACATCCCGTTCCAGATGTTATTGCGAGGGGCCAACGCCGTCGGGTATACTAACTACCCGGACAATGTCGTATACAAGTTCTGTGAGTTGGCTGTAAGTATTATCTAGGAGATGTGTTACCCACATCCCGTTCCAGATGTTATTGCGAGGGGCCAACGCCGTCGGGTATACTAACTACCCGGACAATGTCGTATACAAGTTCTGTGAGTTGGCTGTAAGTATTATCTAGGAGATGTGTTACCAACATCCCGTTCCAGATGTTATTGCGAGGGGCCAACGCCGTCGGGTATACTAACTACCCGGACAATGTCGTATACAAGTTCTGTGAGTTGGCTGTAAGTATTATCTAGGAGATGTGTTACCAACATCCCGTTCCAGATGTTATTGCGAGGGGCCAACGCCGTCGGGTATACTAACTACCCGGACAATGTCGTATACAAGTTCTGTGAGTTGGCTGTAAGTATTATCTAGGAGATGTGTTACCAACATCCCGTTCCAGATGTTATTGCGAGGGGCCAACGCCGTCGGGTATACTAACTACCCGGACAATGTCGTATACAAGTTCTGTGAGTTGGCTGTAAGTATTATCTAGGAGATGTGTTACCAACATCCCGTTCCAGATGTTATTGCGAGGGGCCAACGCCGTCGGGTATACTAACTACCCGGACAATGTCGTATACAAGTTCTGTGAGTTGGCTGTAAGTATTATCTAGGAGATGTGTTACCCACATCCCGTTCCAGATGTTATTGCGAGGGGCCAACGCCGTCGGGTATACTAACTACCCGGACAATGTCGTATACAAGTTCTGTGAGTTGGCTGTAAGTATTATCTAGGAGATGTGTTACCAACATCCCGTTCCAGATGTTATTGCGAGGGGCCAACGCCGTCGAATATACTAACTACCCGGACAATGTTGTATACAAGTTCTGTGAGTTGGCTGTAAGTATTAACTAGGAGAAGAACATTTGTGTTCCCCTGTGGTATGTTAATGTACAACGTACCTACTCAACAAAAAAACTGAATATGATTTGACACAGACACACACACATACTTATTTTATAGTTCGACGGCCGGTTTGGTCCAGGGGTAGTGGCGCTGCCTCTTGATCGACGGGTCCTGGGTTCGATTCCCAGTCAGGGCAAACATTTGTGTAAAAAGCAGATGTTTGTTCTTGGGTCATGGGTGTTCGTGTCTGTCTTTATGTATGTTCGCTTACATGTGCTTCAGTTGTACACGTACATACGTGCATTCGTACGCACGCACACTGTTTTCTTTATCTATACTAATATTATAAAGAGGAAAGATTTGTGTTTTTGTATATAACGAATAGGCTCCGAAACTACTGAACCGATTTCAAAAATTCTTTCACCATTAGGATGCTACATTATCCCTGCGTAACATAGGCTACATAATTTTCCCGAATTCCCACGGGAACGAAATCCCGAGCGGGATGCTAGTGATTTATATAAGTATACTAGCTTTTCGCCCGCGGCTCCGCCCGCGTTGACTACAGGTTAAACCCTGCCCAGCTGTGGGATGAAATGTGGCCTATGTCCTTTCCCAAGGTCTAATCTATCTCTGTACCAGATTTCATCAAAATCGGTGCAGTAGTTTAGGCGTGAAAGATGGACAGACAGACAGACAGAGTTATTTTCGGATTTTTAATATTAAGTAAGGAAGTAAGGATTTATAAAATAATTTATGTAAAAGGTCAAAAACTTTTGTAATCGTAGGATTTGCAATGAAACATTTTTGATAAAAAATGTTGTGATCAAATATTCTATCAAACTTTGTAATAAGCATGAAGTATGCTTTTAAGATTGTTATTTTTAGCCACCTAAAGTTTGAATTACATGTGTGAAGTTCACTTTAGAATAAAATACACACTAACTCACATTTTTTATTATGTTTTAAGATTTAAATAATTTATTTATTTTAGGTGAAAACTGGCATGGACATATTCCGAGTATTCGACTCGCTCAACTACCTCCCCAACTTAATCCTGGGTATGGATGCGGCTGGCAAAGCGGGCGGCGTCGTCGAAGCCGCCATCTCTTACACCGGCGACGTATCAGACCCTAACAAGAAGAAATACGACCTCAAATACTACCAGAACCTGGCCGATGAGCTGGTGAAGGCTGGTACTCATGTGTTGGCTATCAAGGATATGGCTGGACTTCTGAAACCTCGCGCGGCTCAGTAAGTTTTTACTGATTTTCAATATTGGGGACGCAATTTACAAATTAAAATATTCTGATTTTTTTGTATTTTATTTTAGATTTAAAAAATATATATTCACGTTTTTGTTGATAAATAAAAATTTAATAAAATTACTAGTGAAATTGTTATATTACGGTTTTTAAAATTTTTTGGCGTTATAAATAAACGGTTAATAATATTCGTATTACAGAACGCGAATCAGACTCTGATCTATACTTAAGTAACAGTAAACTTTGTCATTTTGGTAGTGAGAGCAAGAGACAATCTGTACTTAAGTATACATCAAGACTTGAATCTCCTTCTGTGATAAGATCCTAAATGATTATTACAAATGTATTGTACGCTAAGTGTCTAACAGAAGTAGTGGCACAGGATTTTTCCTATTTAAGTGCTACCCTATTAAGTGCCATAAATGTTGCAAAATGTACTTTTGTTACTTGGCCAAATAAAGAATATATTTTTCACTACTCATGCTCGGAAAGTGCTTGTTTTTGCAGCTTATAGGCTGCACAAAATCGATTTTTGTGTTCTAGAGCACAAAACGATCTACTATAGGCTGCACAAAAATCGTAGGCTGCACAAAATCGATTTTTGTGTTCTAGAGCACAAAACGATCTACTCATAAATGGGTCTATAGTAAGGCATAGAAAACTCCATACAGCCAAAATAATCAGAAGTTTAAAGATACATTTTGTTATTATATGTTATTTTATTATTTTCTCGCAATCGAAGTGAAAAGCAGAGTTTATAACTCGTCCACAAAACCATTTTTATCCGAGACTTCTAGCAGCCCGAGCCGAAGGCGAGGACTCGTTTTGTGCACTTGTTGTAAAATCTACTAATTATTATCATTAAAAACTATTTCCAGTTTGCTAATAAGTGCAATCCGCGACAAACACCCCGACGTCCCGATCCACGTGCACACGCACGACACGAGCGGCGCGGGCGTGGCGTCCATGCTGGCGTGCGCGGAGGCGGGCGCCGACGTCGTCGACGTGGCGGTCGACGCCATGTCCGGCATGACGTCACAACCCAGCATGGGCGCGCTGGTGGCATCGTTGCAGGGCAGCCCGTTGGATACCAGTGAGTTTAGTTATTTATTTATTTTATTGCAAACTTCACAACTTATAAATATTACATCCCATCATTATCATTTTTATTTTATTAGTCTTATATTTTGATAGTTTTATATGGATTTAAATCTTAAATAAATCAAATCAAATATCATTATTCGCTGAAATGTGGTTAATACAGTTGTGTTTTGTTTACATTTTTGGTTCGCACATAAATGGGATATTGTTATATAACGCTTATAAATATTAAAATAGTACATTGTGATACGAGGGTGTGAAAGAGGTTATTGGAAACGAGTTGATGTGTGTGAGCACGAGCCGCAGGCGAGGGCTCACCATTGTCACGAGTTTACATTAACCTTTACACCCGTGTGTCACACGACGTTTTTCAATACATTTGTGAGAAAAGTCATAAATAAAAAACAAATGTAAGCAACCAAATACCTATTTGTTACGAGAATTTGCAGGAAGAAGACAATCTTGCGCGGTTTTTTGCCGTGTTTAAAATGTCGGGTGGTTTCAAGTCCGTAATATCACTGTGCTCACTAGACGAAGTCATATTAATTTGTTTCACACTGTAAATAATGCAAAATTTACAAAAATGGCTCCTTTTTGTAAGTTTTTATTGTAATTTCTGCGCATGCGTAAATTATGTTTTTTGTGTATCAAAATTATTGGGCAAAGAATTCAAATATTCAGCCTTCTTGTTTTTCTCAGTAAGTAAAATATTAAAATATTTCAAATTAAATGTAATTCAATACACGCAGAATAATATTTTATTCCAAATTTGAAAATTATTTTTATTTATTTGATTATGTAATTAATTACACATGAAGTCGACATGATTTTTTTTCTCAGTATGCCAACCTCCTTGCTGGTAAACTTCTTAATTTGACTAGTGAAAATTAAGAAAAAACTACAAAGTAAAGAGTACTAAAAACTACAATATTTCTTTTTCGAGCAACTGTATTTAAAACTACATTTCCGGCCGCTTGGGCGTGCCGAGCTGTGGAATAAAATGTAACCTATATACTTTCCTAATGTCTAATCTATTTCTGTACCAAATTTCAGCAAAATCTGTTCAGTAGTAATGAATCTATGATGCTTGAATAAATACATTTATTTATTTACAAATATTAGCCAATAATACCCATTGGACCTAACTTACATTTAATTCAAAAACGAATGAATTCTAGTTAAGTATGTCCTATATTTAACCAAATAACTTACAAACAATGTTACTGCAAACCAAATCAATCTCTTCTCCAGAAATCCCTCTGCAAACAGTATCGGAATACTCTGCGTACTGGGAGCAAGCGCGTACTTTATACGGCCCGTTCGAGTGCACCGCTACTATGAAGTCCGGCAACGCTGACGTATACATCAACGAGATTCCGGGCGGACAGTACACTAACCTACAGTTCCAGGCCTTCAGTCTTGGACTCGGAAGCAAGTTTGAAGAAGTTAAGAAGGCTTACAGGTAGGGAACTATGATTCTGTGTTTTTTTAGATACTTACACTCACGTACGCAAAATATAACTGCATGTTTTTATTGGCGTATATATATATTTTTTTTCATTTGTTGATTTTGAGTGTTTGTGAGGAAGTATATTCCTGGATTTCGTTAACATCCCTACTAACAATTACTTTTGTCGATGATATTTAATAAAAATATTTTTTTGCCTTTTTCCCCTTGGCCCAGAACTTGGGTACTTCATGCATGTTTTATTCTGTTACTAGCTAGCATGCTTTTTCTGCCTGCTAATTCTTTCGCGTCCGATTGATAGAAGGATAGACAATCAGACACGTTTTCACATTTGTAATTTAGTAAGAATTTCGAAAAAAATAGCATAAACAACTGGCCTACCTATGGTCTTATTTCAAATCACAGGAAATTCAATCATTTTCAAAAGCTTTCATACCACAAAACTAATCTTAACTTTGAACTGTATTTTTATAACACAGTTTGTCTAAAAAATTACCCATGCTTATTTTATTTTCCATCAAATTACCCATGATTTACACACACACACACACACACACACACACACACACACACACACACACACACACACTCACACACACACTCGCACACACACACACACACACACACACACAAACACACACACTCACACACACACACACACACATGCATTCACTATGCGCACATGCTCTCTTGGTTCCGTTTTTGATGTTTTGTTTTATTTCTTATTTTTCTTCTTTTATTAATTAAGTAGGTAATTTAGAATCTTTGTTTCTCTTATATAAAGACAATTATATCATCAACCTGCTATAATATGTTAACCATAAATTCACTTATGTCCATGGAAGAGCGTTGTCTCATGCCACAGGCTTTTTCCAAGCTTAAAAGGAGGCATCAACCCAATCTATATAATATGTTATAAATTAAGTGAAATAAATATTTTTTCGTTTTTTTTTCATGATATTAGTGACATCGTATAATGATATTAGTGACTTCATGAAATAAAAATCCTTCCTTGTTTTTTGTTCTCGGGTCACGGGTGTTCGTGTCTTTCTGTGTTCCAAGGGACCCACGACACAAGGGAAAACCTGTGGGCCTTTGAGTGTGTAGCGTGTATTTCACTAGGGAAGATTGCAATTGCACCTTTGCGAATAGGCGTAGAGTCAGTAGACTCAAAAGAACGAATGCGTATGTATGTATTTAAATCCTATACTGTATGTTTGTATTTATTTAATGTATGTATTTAATTTAATGTTATATTGACTTATTTTAAGTAACATTCTGAATGTTCTATAAAATAAAGGTATTTTGAATTTAAGTTTTTTTATTTTTTTTTATTCCTTTACAGGGAAGCGAACCTTCTCCTCGGCGACATAATCAAAGTGACTCCATCATCGAAGGTGGTGGGTGACCTGGCCCAATTCATGGTCCAGAACAACCTGACAGCGGCCGACATCGAGGCGCGCGCTGAGGAGCTGTCGTTCCCCAAGTCTGTGGTGGAGTTCTTGCAGGGGGCCATCGGGATACCTCATGGAGGGTTCCCGGAACCACTCAGGTAAAACACTCACGCCCAAAATCATCAAGTGGTTTTAAAACCAGCGGCTCTCGCTGATCTCAAGTAAGGTTAAGCAACGTACACAGAGCCAAGGAACCTGATGGGTGACCAAAGTGGCAATTTATCACAAAGTTTCCGTGCTTCGGAGGGCACGTTAAACTGTCGGTTCCGGCTGTTGTCGATTGACTACAGTCGTTAAAACCAAATCAGAGGGCATTGTGCGGTTAAAAAACTCTGACACCAGGGTTAGCAAGTACTTGACTCCGCTTCACCTTCTGTATCGGTTCCTTCACCCCCCGGTTGCCTGGAAGAAATTGCTCTATAGCAATAAGGCCGCCGGATTGCACACTACATCATGAACATTTGTTTTTTGTTTAATGTTATGTTTTACGTTTTTTTGTGTGCAATAAAGAGTATTGTATTGACTATACCTACACGATAAGAAGAGAAGAAAACCACTAGATGCCACGTTTGACATATATTTAGAGGATTGTAAGATGAAACATGATGAAAAAAAAAACTTTTTTTTTATATCGGGTGACATTAAATGAGCGAAAATTACGGACGTGAATCTGTCCACGGAACTGAAAAATATTCCTCAAGGAATATACGAAAAAGTGAAAAAAAAAAATGTTCGACTCTCCATACAACTTGTGCGATCAGTCTTTACAAGTAGGTAAAGGAATGAGGAGCTGTCGTTCCCCAAGTCTGTGATGGAACTCTTTCAGGGGGCCATCGGCATACCTCATGGGGGGTTCCCGGAATCCCTTAAGTAAAAAAATAATAATTTTATATCGAGAAAAAAATACTTAATTTTTTTATCAGCCCATATACGTCCCCACCGAATGGCACGAGCCTTCCTTCAAAATACAAAGAGATTTAGGCCATAGTCCACCACGCTAGTACAATGCGGGCCTTTTGACAACGTATTTTCTCAGACGTGCGGGTTTCATTACGATGTTTATAATCTTTGACCAGTTGTTAATATAGGCGTCCAGATCATCACGCCATCGTTTTCTGGGTCTGTCAATCAATCAATCAATATTTTATTCAAAAAACAGTAATTACACTATGCGAATATATCTTACATTATTTAAAAAAAAAAAAATTTAAAAATACATGATTCATAAAAATAGGTAAAATACAAAAACAATAATATTCATAAAAATAGGTAAAATACAAAAAGGTCTCAACGTCTTTGCCCATCCGGAGGCACCCAATGCGTGACGACCCGTGCCCATCGGTCTGTGTGCATCCAACACACATGCCCGACCCAGGTCCACTTTAGTCTGGCGGTTTTTTTTCCTAATATTTTTTTCTGTAAAAAAAACTACTGTAATCATTATATCTTAAGGTCTAAAGTGCTGAAAAACATGAAGAGGATCGAAGGCCGGCCCGGCGCAGAGCTGCCACCGCTAGACTTCGACAAACTCAAGAAAGAAATAGAAGAGACGTACCGCGGTGTGAGTATAAATACAAAAATATACAAAATTATATTTACAAATACAAAATTATTTATTTAAAAAAAAAGTATATAGCAATGTTTTTATATAGGTACAGGGTTACTGGAAATACGTCGCGATCCCTTTAAGGGGTGATAGTAGAGATCATTAGCTATCAAATCACCCTCTGGTGAATTTCGAAACAATCTTCTTTTTTAAAAGAACAGTGGGTTTTTTGTCTTTATACTGGGCTTTATACGCCTAAGTGCGCCGCGTGTTTTTTAAAGCGTCATCTGTGGTTCGCCGGCGTTTTTCGGTGATATTGTAAGATTTATAAAAAAATAATTAGCGTATTCAGGGCTTTAGGTATTTCTCTTGCCCGAGAGGGGAAGTCCATGAAACTGAACAACTTTTTTCAAGGAACCTAGGTCAAAATACGAAAAAAAATTTTGAGTTCCCATACAAACTTCATCAGTTTATAGCGCACTTTGTATGGGAGGTTAAAATTTTTTTTCGTATTTTAACCTATGTTCCTTGGGGAAGTTGTTCAGTTTCATGGACTGATTTACCACCCGAAAGGTTGAAAGAGAGATACCTAAAGCCCTGTATATGTTCCAATGGACCCACGACACAAGGGAAAACCTTAGTGTGGGCCTTTGAGTGTGTAGCATTTATTTATTATTTCTTTGTTTATTCTTCGAAGTACGTGTATATTTTAAAAAAAGGCACTGACAAAATATCAGCGTTAAGGCTCCAACCACAACACTATGCTGAGTCAGGACCTCTTCCTTGACCTGGGTTTCACATCACTATTCCCCTTGATGTTTTTACTGTGTTTGTTTATATATTGTGTGAAGTTGTTTGTTTATGTTTATGTCGTATGGTGATCGGTTGAGAATAACACCATCCCATCTCTTTCCGTGGTTGTCTTAAGAGGCGACTAAGGAAACACAAATGAGACTTGCCTCCTAGTAATCCATCCGAGGCAACGACACTTCATTTTTTTCTGAATCTGAGGTGTCGTCCTATGGTCTCATGCGGTGTGGTAGGCTCTGTAAAGGGCCGTCTGGTTTGTGACCACCCTCCTACCGAAGTCCGACGCCAAACAGCTTGCTGTGTTCCGTCGGTGCGTGGGAGTAACAGTGCCTTTATAGGCATTTTCTGGGTTAACTCGCTCCATCGTCGACCTCATCTTTGACCTTTGTGGTCAAGATTGAGGTCAAGAGTTAACCCATCTTATAATAATAATTTAAAAATAAATATCCCAAAGTTGCTGGTCATTAAAAAAAAAGTTTTATCTATCTACTTATTTATTAACCGTTGTTTTACAGATAAGCGATCACGACGTGATGTCAGCGGCCATGTACCCGCAAGTCGCGAACGACTTCTTCAGGATCCGAGAGAAGTACGGACCCTTGAAGCACCTCGACACCAAGACCTTCCTCGTGGGGCCCACGGTAATGTATCATTAGTTAACGTTTTAGAGCCATATTTTATTTATACAGAAAGGACAGCTTAGCAAATACTTGAATGGTGGAATCTACCCTTATCGTCAGCTATAAGTAATTATTTTTCCCGCAAACGTCATGTTAAGGAGTTTTCATTATTTACCTACTTTGTCGCTACGCAACGTATCGCAACGATCCCCCCGCGCCGCGCTGCTATCGGAGTGCCATGTACATTGCTGGTTTTCGTGTTTTACGTTGTTATGATTGTTTTTATTGCAAAATGGAGTGTATTCGATTAATTAAATGATAAAAAAATTAAGCAAAAAATATTAAAAAACATGAAAAAAAATTGAAAATTTTCCGTAGATAAATTCCACTAGAAAATAATTCTGAATGATTGTCTGAGTCTAGGTGTAACTGTAAGTTTTTGCTTAGCTGTCTTTTACACCCTGTATACTTTTGTGAGAGTTAGTGCGGTGTAGACTCCTTCGAAGCACCAGACGGTAGTAGGGACGAGTAGGGTAGAGGAGAAGTGAAACGCTTGAGTGCCGTTGGATGAATGAATGTGTATTTTTTTTTCAAAATGGCTACGCTGTTGGCCAATGATGGCCTTTGCAGCGTCACCGAGCAAGTGGCGAGCGCAGATGGCTCTCAGCCCAAAATTTTAAGTAACAGGCCTAAGGGCGCCCCCTGTGGGGCTCGAACCTCGGCTTAGGGCGTTACTGGGAGACGGGAGTCGGACATACCATGACATACGTTCGAGGAGAGAAGTGGCCGGGTACGTACCGGTACCGCGAATCGGGGCGGAGGAGTTGAATGTGTATTCGATACTCCAGCCGTATTTATACTGTGGCCGCGGCAGTTTTATATAGCTTCCCTACACTTTTATTAAATCGAATTTAGAGAGAATTGGTATCTTCTCTAAATTACACCCAAGTACGAGAAGTCGATTTTTTATGTACAGAGAGCCGCATATCAGAGTACCCCATACGTGACATCTACGTTGTTGAAATAAGAATGGGTTTTCTATGATTTGGGGTAACTTGATGTGCTGGCTTCTGTACAAGGATGGGGAGAGAAACGGAGTGGGAAAACTTTTCTGAGATCTAAAAAACTCCCTGACATTTTTTATGCTTACCTAAACACTAGCTTTCCTTCCCGTATTTTGGGAAAATTATGAAGCTTATGTGTTAATATAGGGTGTCAGCTACCTTCATACCAAATTTTATCAAATTTGGTCCAGCCGTTTGAGCGTGAAAGAGTAACAAACATCCATACAAACTGCGCGTTTATAATATTAGTAAGGATTATTTTGAGATGTGGTGCTAGAGACGAATCGAGAGGATAATAAGTTGGGCGCAGAAGAAAACAAACGAAAGAGTTGGAATTATAAAAGGAAAAGCGAAGTTTGTTGAGAATCATAGAGAATAGGTGGGAAGATATAATAGAAGGCGTTTGATTCGAAACGACTATTTTATAAAAAACATCATAGAGGAAAAGACTGAAGGAAAGAGGGGTAGACCTAGGCGGAGATATTTCAAGCAAATAAAAGAAATTCAAATTCAAATTGTTGTTTATTTGTAGATATGGGTATACAAAGAACTTAATTCTAAACATATTAGTGTCACCATACCTCGCCCGCATGCTGTGGCTTACAAATATATGTGTGAGTTGCACAGAACATAATAAATCGCAATGTCTAATATAATCTATATAATACAGTAGTAGCTATTCATTATTTACATTATTATCATTTTGGTATTCAGTTAATGAGTAATAAGCCTTGCATACTAAAAAGTTATACAGTTTTCTTTTAAAAGTTGCCATTTCTGTGCACTGGCGCAGACTGATTGGCAATTTATTGTAAATCCTGGGTGCCATAACAAAGAAACTGCTTTGGTAAAGAGAAGGTTGAGGTCGTGTCGTATCAAGAAGAGGTTCACTCCAACGACAAAAGAGCGGTTCTTAAATTTAAAAAAATCTAAATATTCTACAACCAGCCCCCTGATTGCGGTAAGCTTTGGTGGATCGTGTGGTCATCGGTTGAGAATAACACCACCCCATCTCTTTCCGTGGGTGACGTACGAGGCGACTCAGGAAACTTAAATGAGACCTGCCTCCAAGTAATCCATCCCAGGCAACGAAAGTTCATTTTTTTCTGAATCTGAGGTGCCGTCCTATGGTCTCATGCGGTGTGGTAGGCTCTGTAAAGGGCCGTCTGGTTCGCGACCACCCTCCTACCGAAGTCCAACGCCAAACAGCTTGCTGTGTTCCGTCGGTGCGTGGGAGTACCAGTGCCTTTAGAGGCATTTTCTGGGTTAACTCGCTCCATCGTCGATATCATCTTTGACCTTTACGGTCAAGATTAAGGTCAAGAGTTAACCCATTTTATAATAATAAAAAAAAGCTTGAACGTGTTTACCAAAGACAACGTGAAAACGTGAGTGGTTTATCACGTTTCCTTTGAATACAATGGAAAGGTGAGCGGTTTAGCTTTGGTAAACACGTTCAAAATTACCACAATCGGAGGGCTGGAATAGGACAGTAATTGCTGTCATCGTCTCTATTCCCACCCTTATAGACTAGCGTTATAATAATGCAAATGTACCAACTTTCTATATGGCTAATTGTATCCCACAGGTGGGCGTGGACCTAGAAGTGAACCTCCAGCGCGGCAAGACCATAGACATACGAACCGTGGCCGTGTCTGAAGAGATGACGGCGGCGGGAGAAAGAGAGGTGTTCTTCGAACTCAACGGACAAATACGTAGCGTGTTCATTAAGGATGAGAATGCGAGCAAGGTAGGTTTTTTCTAGCGGACGCCTAACTGCCCTAGCGTACGCGGTGAGTCTCATGAGGGTATCGACTTCCGAATCAACAGAAGGAAAATGTATCATACTGCATGTAGTATTTACTTGTTGTAAATATTATGTACCGAGTAAAAATAAAAATGTAGGAAGGTGTAGTGTATATGTCACCGTAAAATAATAAGAATCGTAAGTTGATAAATTTTCGAGGTAGTTCATCAACTTTCGGAAAATCATACACGGTAGTTGAAATGTATTATTTAACGCAATCAACTTACGGTGCCTGGTTGTAAGTTTATCAACTTACGATTTCACCATACGTCAAATTATACACGAATGGACCAATCGCTGCTCAGTGTACATTTTTACGTTAATCTGACATCCGTAATATAATACACTGTTCTCTGATTGGTCGATGGCATTGGTGGCAAGCTGTGACAAGTGATTATTCATAGAGTTAACAGCACCTAGACCTTTAAAATTCACACGATATACAGGGCTTTAAGTTAATCTCTTGCAACCTCTCGGGTGGTTAATCAGTCCATGAAACTGAACAACTTCCCCAAGGAACATAGGTCAAAATACGAAGAAAAAATTGGAGTTTCCATACAAACTTCATCAGCATATACTTAGCGCATTTTGTATGGGACATCAATTTTTTTTTCGTATTTTGACCTATGTTCCAAGGGGAAGAATGAAGGCGGCTGGCGGGGAGCGGGGCGAGCGAGGTGAAAGCAAGTGAGACATTCAACCAATCAGCGTACACCTCGCGTTCGTCGGATTATTTTACCGCGAGACGCCGTAAATTGATCAATTACCGGAAATGTATACGTTAAATAATACATTTCAACTGCCGTGTATGATTTTCCGTTAGTTGATAAACTACCTCGAAAGTTGATCAACTTACGATTCTTATTATTTTCCGGTGGCATATAAATCAAGGTACCTTCGTATCATCATTACTATGTATGGACACTCTCTATCTCCATGTAAGGTTTTATCAGTAACCTAGCTTTTCTCGACCTTATATTGTAGAATCCATTTATTAAGCTACATTTAAGGACATTAGAAACACCATTTATAGATACTAAGATAGTAAACCAGATTCGGTGTGTCTCATTTACTCGTCGTGCTCCCAACATCACACTAGCTTTCCGCCTGGGACCTCTTTCTCGTGGAAATTTGGGAAAATTATGTAGCTTATGTGTTAATCCAGGGTGTCAGCTACCTCCATACCCAATTTTATTGAAATTGGTCCAGCCGTTTGAGCGTGAAAGAGAAAGACACATCCATACGTCCTCACAAACTTTCATATTAGTAGGATTGGATTTAAGAAGTCTTTTTAGCAATTCAAGATCATGTGTCAACGTCAATAAATAAATGCAACCTTCTGCTACATCCTCGACCACATCTTGCTCCTTAGCTAAATTGTGGCCAAGAGCGAACCCATTTTCTATAAAAAAAATACATATGTACGCCCCTACCCAGAGGCTCGGGCTTCCCTTCGAAACACGAAAGGCTAGGCCATAGTCCACCACGTTGAGCTGGCCTGGCCCAATGCTTTCGAAAAAAAATTCTTAGCCGTGCGGGTTTCATCACGACGTTTTCCTTCACCGTTGAGCAAGTGATAGTTAGTTAAAATCCGTGTACGCATAAGTCCGAAAAAACGAATTTAGTGGTACAGGCCCGCACCAGGATTCCGGTTACAGGTCTGGCTCACCCACCTGGGTTATATCCACAGATTAGGTATATGTACGAGTAGGTTATATCTATCAACAAGGTGCATAATTCAATTTACTAAACCAGTGCATAATACAATGTAGGAAGGTGGGTAGATAGATAGAAACTAATTGTTAGGGACCTTTTCGGACCTATGTACTTTTCTAAATTCTAGTGTTTGTTTTTTTTTTGGCAGTGTCAATTAGATTGAATGTATTTTTTCCTAAAAGTTTGTTCGTTGATTGAAAGTTTATATTTATTCCATATTAACCGGCCTTATTCATTGCCCTTAGCTAATACTAATCGTCATCAGCCCATATACGTCCCCACCGAGGGGCACGGGCCTCCCTTCGAAACACGAAGGGGATTTAGGCCATAGTCCACCACGCTGGCCCAATGCGGGTTGGTGGACCGCTCATCTTTCGAAAATGAATTTTCTTGGACGGGCGGGTTTCATCACGATGTTTTCCTTCACCGTTAAGCAAGTGATAATTAGAAATCCGTACATAAATCCGAAAAGACGAATTTAGTGGTACAATAATTTATAATAGGTACAATAATTCCGATCAGAAGTCTGGCTCATTACCAACTGGTCTATCACAGCTAATACTAATACTTTGCTGTTTTTTGGTATCAGGATATGAAAATTCATCCAAAGGCTGTGAAGGGAGATAAGAATCAAGTAGGAGCACCCATGCCTGGAACTGTTCTTGGTAAGTTTTGTTTTGTCTGTCAGTTTGATTATGTTACACAGAGAAATGCGACGTATGTGCTCTGAGAATGCGTACGATGAATACGTAGCACGGATGCAAACAAGGAAAGCGTACGACAACGCCGGCAAGGAGTGTGTACGATCAATGTAAGCGAATAATGCGTACGAGAAATGCGAGCGTATAATATGTACGAGGTTATTTGCGTGTAATGGGAGCAAGGAGTGCGCGAAAGTAATGGTTTACGAAATGCGTGTAAAGTATTCGGATTTATTGTATAAATGTCCTTATTTTAATGAGAAAACCCTAGCCATTAAGTGTATGCTAGGGTGGTGTGAGAATAACACCACCCGATTTCTTTCCGTGGGTGTCGTAAGAGGCGACTAAGGAAACACAAACGAGACCTGCCTCCTATTAATCACCCCAGGCAACGAAACCTCAATTTGTTCTGAATCTGAGGTGTCGTCCTATGGTCTCATGCGGTGTGGTAGGCTCTGTAAAGGGCCGTCTGGTTCGCGACCACCCTCTTACCGAAGTCCGACGCTAGACAGCTTGCTGTGTTCCGTCGGTGCGTGGGAGTACCAGTGCCTTAATTGGCATTTTTTGGCTTAACTCGCTCCATCGTCGATCTCATCTGACCTTTGTCAAGACCTTAACCCATCTTATAATAATAATAAAATAAAAAACTTTTTACTGTAAAGTCGCAGGCTGGTTTGAAGTGTACGAGGGATTATTCATATAGATGAGAAAATGATGGGTAATGTTTTGACCATTGTTATTATTGTTCTTACAAACATACGTTCACGCTTATGGTTCCTATTGGGGTAGGCAGAACATCAGTGGTTTTTAAGACTACTTGATTCCACGTTTGACATACATTCAGAGGGTTATTTGATGTGATGTAAGTGGTGAGAGGTTGTCCTTTTGCCCACAATACAGCTAAATTATCGCGTCCCATTTACTAACTTTTACAGATGCTTTAGTATAGCGAGCGTTTCCGTGCTTCGGAGAGCACGTTAAGCGGTCAGTCCCGGCTGTTGTCGATTGACTATAGTCGTTAAAACCAAGTCAGAGGCCATTGTGCGGTTTGAAAACTCTGACACCAGGGTTAGCCAAGTTCGCCACACACTTGACTATACCTACACGTTAAGAAGAAGAAGACTCCCAGTTCAGCGTGAAGGAAATTTATTTTTAAATTATTATTTTACTATTCCCTAGCCATAAAAGTGAAAGAAGGCGACAAAGTTGAAAAAGGTCAACCTATCGCCATCCTATCCGCTATGAAGATGGAGATGATAGTGCAAGCGCCGCGCGCCGGCACCGTGCGCGGCATCGTCATCACGGGGGGGCAGAAACTGGAGGGGGACGACCTTATCTGCAAGATTGAGTAGATAAACCATACATATCACTACTCAAAACGACTTAAATTTACTTAAACTACCTTTAATTTAATACTAAAACGGGTCTACATTCGCGTATATATCTACCCGTGAACAACAACAGTAAAAATATAATATATACGCCAGAAATTGCGAATCAATGGCACTCGTGCTGTCAATGGCATGTGACAAAATATTTTGGGCACGCCACCGATTGACCAGGCGCACAATAGAATACTTACTTACTTCACTAGTAAACAAATTAACAACGAACATAAGTGAGCCTACGTTACGCAAAGAGTAGACGTAGTGGCCGGGTAGCGCGCTCGTTTTTTAATTTTAATATTTTCAGAAAAGTCAACACTACTTGATGCCATGTCTATGGTCTCATAAAACTTTTAATTTAAAAAATGGTACGTTCATCCATAAAGATTCGCCATTCCTGATATACGCGAATTTAGTTGACCCGTTTTAGTGTCAAATTATGTTTTCAAATCCCGAAAGCTTAAAGTTTTAACTTCCACCCTTACACGCTCAGTTTCAAAAATTTTCATTAAATTTAAAGCTTCTTTTAATGTAATACTGTCCTTGTTTATGACAATAAGACGGAAAGAGACAGTATGATATTTAAAGTAGCGCTATCCTAAGGCGATTAACGAGAACAGAGAGTTAGAAACGAAAAATGTTGTGGATGAGTTGTTTTTCTTCATTTATTTATTTTAATTCAAATCTAAAATTTCTATCACATTCGTGCTTTTACAAGGTGTTGAATATTGTGATAGTCTATTATAAAACCACAATATTAACTGACTGTATGTGCATAGCGCATATCGGTTGTTGCTTATTTATAATTATAAAGTTTACAAGGCTTTGAAATAAATATCTGCTAATATTTATCTGCAGAAACATAATCGTTATACACGCCTTCACTGCTCAAATTAATTCGTTTATGGTATGGGCGCGTTCAGAACCTACATATCTCTAAGTGGTTAGCGACCAAAGGTTTCACTTAGTCATTTCCTAACTCTATGGTTAAAACTTTTTACCGCCACTATGAATTTATTATTTGTTTTAATCGGTGGTTTGGGTTGTTAAAGGTTGTGATTGGAGGATGAAATGTCAAATGTCAGAATTCTACGTGTACTTTAGCCCAGCAACATCTGTTTTATCAATTCAATTTCTCGTTTATGGCTCTCCTTGTGATTTGGCCAACAACGTCGAGTGAGAATAGATATTTTTGTTGTGAATATCAAAATACAAGACACGCGAGTATGACATTATGATAAGCCTTTAGTGCTTCCTGAGGAGTGACTGTGCTCAATTTGTGTCTTGCATTTTCAAAAACATTCACGGAAAATAGATAAAACAAATTTTGCTGGAGTAACTAACATTAATCTGAAGGAAATTTGTCTAAAATTTGTCGCAACCTCTAAGACCCAAAATAACTACGTCTACCTCTGAACGTGCCCGAGGTATTTCGATATTGATAGCTAATAGCTTACTCATTGGCTATTTTATATTGTTTTTTTCTTTTGGCTCTGACTACCTTTTTGGTGCCCAAATGTAGGTTGTTTCTTCTACCATAGAATACCGACCCAAATAACTATCTGAAGTGCCTATGTCAAAGATGAAATTAAATTTATGATTTTATTTTTTGATAGTGATTGTTTTGGCGCAAATCTTATTAGCATTTAGGAGTCCTTTTACTGAAATTAATTAGATAATCGATATGTTTTTCTTTATACAATAGTAATTCTTTGATATTTGTATAAAATATTTATTTTTAACGTATTTATATAAAATACTAGCTTTCTGCCCGGGACTTCGTTCCCGTGGGAATTTGGGAAAATTATGTAGCCTATGTGTTAATCCAGAGTGTCAGCTACCTCCATACCAAATTGTATCAAAATTGGTCCAGCCGTTTGAGTGTGAAAGAGTAACAAACATCCATACATCCATACATCCATACTTACAAACTTTCGCGTTTATAATATTAGTAAGGATTTATTGTTAATAAGATTAAAGTTTATTATTGAACCCTTTAAAAAGGCCAATCTGGAAAAATACTGGTCAATGTGACTTTTGTTTCAATCAAATGTTGCATACTATACTAATCTATTTATAAATAAATTCGGTATGAACCTGTGATAAAAAAGCGGTAGAAACAATTTTTCCTGCGCTGTCCAGAGCGCACCAAACTTGACATTGTTTATTTTTTACTAAACTTTGGAAGGCTTGGTGTCCTTTTGACAGTAGCCCTAGAATAGTAAATAGTCGCGAATGGACTTGCCTCTTAAGTCTCGACAAAAATCACCAGCATGCGCTTTAGCTAGGCTCTCGCTAGGCTATGTGAATAAAATGTTGAACTATAAAAGCGACTATGATTGATATATTTGTCGATTCTTTTGTTGAAGCATTCGTGATATAAACTCGAGACACTGATATGATATTCTTATTATTTGTGAGGTTCTGAAATATACGTTAAAAATGGAATTACGATATTTTGTGTATTCTCGGGTCAGTGTCTTCATATTACAACATAAAAGAGAGTATTTAAAAAAGGAAAAGGAAAAAAATAGTAAAGAAAAAAGCATCAAAAAAGGAATAAAAAGAAATTAATAAGAAAAAGGAAAAAAGATTTTTTTATCTTATCAGCAGCAACTTTTCACAGGTCGAAATAAGGAACTTAATGTTGAAAGTTGAATCATATTTTTAGGAATTTCCCTGGGGAAAGTTGTTTAGTTTAATAGGGAGGTAAACGTCCTTAGGTTTGTAGTTTAAAGTCCTCATCTATAAAGACTGCTGATGACCTGATTTATATCCTGATTTTCATGAAACTTGTAGTTAGTCATTCCATGAAAAACTTAAACTTTTTCTATTCAAACCTATAGATACAAGGCAGGTACCTAAGCTTAAAATTGGTTATAGGTAAAAACTCCTTTCCGCAGTAATTAAAAATACAGGTTATTTGTAATTTACATAAAATATGGAACAAGAATTGTTTGTATAATTTAGGAACAGTTTGTAGATTATAAGTTCGGATAATTACACCCAGTATGTAATCAGTAGAGGTGCATTGAACGAAAACTAGTATTTACCAATAGCTGAGGTAAGGGGGGGGGGGGCACATGTCTTGTGTAAGAGAGACAGATGGAACAAGATTAAGTGATGTGACTGCGAGCCGCCTTAAAAATGTCAGTTCAAAATAACTAAGTATTGTGAGAATCTGATCGCTCTAAATTGTACCTCTACTAGTTAAGTGCTCGGTGGGTAATTACAAATAACCCTGTAAGCACCCTGAATTGCTGTTTTGTGTTGTATCCATAGGCGACAATTCATTCGGAATTAATGTTTTGGAATTTAATCAATCTTTTTTTTCCATAAAAATGATTTAGAATGAAATTTTAAGTTGAACTTGTAATCGATGTGGGTGTGATTTAGAGTTTATTTGTAAAATGAAAATTAAAGACTAGGATAAATTATGTTTTTATAATGAACTTAATTTTTAATTAGCGGCCCGAGCATAACACGTCTGTCGCGCCACTCAGATGACGGTGAAACTTCAAAAGTGGCAATGATTGTAAGTGAACGGCCATCTTGAATGACGCAACTCGATGCTTTTGCTTGGAATGCTGAAATATTTGTGTGTGGTGCTCATTTGTTATCTTATTTAATTTTTTAAATGTTAAAATTGTTTTACTTTTTTAAAGTTTGTATTTTTATTCAATAAAAAAACGTGAAGATGTACTTTGATTCATTTTTTATAAACCAAACGTGTGAACCCCAAGTCTTTAGTTTAGGGTTCAGAGATGCAATAGTCTAAGCTTTTAAGGCTGGTTTTAATATTGTGCGGATTTCATCACGCACGCGGGATTGCCCCGCCCCGCCCCGCATCCCGCCTGCGGATTCCACGCATTACAATAAATACTTCTATGAAAAAGATACTTGCGGGTGTCACGCATGCGGGCAATCCCGCGTGGGTGATGAAATCCGCGCGATATTTAAAAAAACACCCTTGGTACACAGTCTAAAAGATTTTAAGAATAACATATTCAAGGAGAACATATCATGTAAATACATAGCTGCCATGTTATGTTATCATCTACCATAATATAACTTTTGCGGCTATCCTATGCAGTCATTTCTGCAATGCAAGTTTTTTTTGTTCTACAAGAGCCAGTAATATACGATCCAAGCCCTTTGTACACACAGCAGCACGTCAGGTTTTACCTGTTGACCTTGACGATGCCCTTATCTCGCTTGAAATAGCGCCGGCTTTCGTAGTGTGTCTGTGCAAAAGTGAGACAAAAGTAGTGTCTATGACGTGGAAAATTGTGACTACCAAGGTGGCTACTTAACAAAGAGTCTTCCACAAATGAATTTGCTACTTATAGAGGTCAGTGGTTGCTCGGGAAACCTGAAAGATGATATAAAATCTTCTTTGTCAAACTTTGTTGACGTAAGGCAGGCAAAAAATTGTATTTCTTCTTCTAAAATAATGACAAATGTGTAGTGATTTGAAGTGTTATTGTTTCCTGACTTTGATTAATTGTGTAATTTTGATAGTTTGTGAAAAAATCAAATAAATATTGTTTTATTGAGTTTAATTATACCGGATCAAGATACTTTTGGTAAGTTTAATTTGTTTATTTTTTATAGTAATAAATACTGATCATTTTTCGTTGCGCGTCCCGCTAGCATTACTGAACGAATCATGATCGATAACATTTTTAAACCCCGTCAATCGCATTGAGCTATTACTACTACGTATAGAGAAGACGCCGCTCACTAACTCAGTGTTCCGTTCAACTGCGGTCGGCCGGCCGCAGTTCACTCAGTCGCTTGCTCGCTCTTGAGCGTTTAGGTCTTGTATGTTTTAAAGCAACAACCCATTACAACTCAATAAATATGCCTTCGTGTGTTTTACGATATTGCACTAATAATTCGAGTAACACGTCAAAATGCAAAGGAATAACTTTCCATCGGTTAGTAACTAGATAATCGTTTTTAAAACTTAATTCGAGCAAAATATTTTGTGGATGCCATTTTGCGTCATTTGTCATAGACTAAAAATATGAGAAGCGACATTGGGTGTGTAACAGTGTAAGTACATTACATAGTATAAGCTGACGTTAATTTTATAGTGGAAAATAATAATCTTACACATTTAGAAAAGAAGAAACCTTGGTTATTTATTGAAAATAGTTAAGGCACTGTTTGTAAGGAATGAAACTTCCCATGATCCTGACTGAACCAGTTAATATAGGTATTTATGCCAAATATTGTTTGTTCCACAGAGTAAAGTCAGTTTATACCAAAAATAAATATTATACTTAAAATTGTTAGTCAAATAATGTGCAAGTAAGAGGTACCCAATGAAATAGGCATAATATAAACAAAGTGTCGCCTCTATAACGGTGACGTCGCATCTATGAATCATTAGCCACCCCCCGCGCGCCCCGCACTGCCGCGCATGTTGCAAAGATGTTGTTCGCGCTGACTTTTCTAGTACGCTAGTACATAATACTTCAATGGTCAATCGTAGCTTCTAAACGAATAGACAAATTTCGATGCGGTTTTTTTGTTTGAAAGTGACGTAATTGAGATGGTTCTTAGCTATATTTGATCAAAATTGGTTCAGCCGTTTTAAAGGTTAAAAGCAATCGAATTTCGGGGGTAAGTAATATTAAATTTTAGAGTTATATCAAGGCGACACGGAGCAAGTAGGTTTGATTTTAAACCTTATAACCAGGCGATAAGATACTTAGTTGATTCCTCATGTAGAGTCTGTGGCAGTCCAAAGGGTAGGAGTGTAGTATTAGCAGCAATACAACATGACTGGGAAAGCAAGCTTAGTGGTTACAGCATTTTAATTACAGCATAAGAGAGGCTTTCCGCGTAGTGGGATCATATCTTCTTACCAGCTCATATACGTCCCCACCGAGGGGCAAGGGCCTCCCTTCAAACACGAAGGGGATTTAGGCCATAGTCCACCACGCTGGCCCAATGCGGGTTGGTGGACCGCTCGTCTTTCAAAAATGAATTTTCTTGGATGGGCGGGTTTCATCACGATGTTTTCCTTCACCGTTGAGCAAGTGATAATTAGAAGTCCGTACATAAATCCGAAAAGACGAATTTAGTGGTACAGGCCCGCACCAGGATTTGAACCCGCGACCTTCGGATTACAAGTCTGGCTCATTACCAACTGGGCTATCACCGCTTCAATCTTCAATCGATCATATGAGCTGTTTTAATCATGAATGTAAAGTACTAAATATTGTGACTGTTTTGTCATGTAGTTTATACTATGTGTTGTTGCTTCCATTGAAATACATGATTTTTACACTAGTTCCACTTGTTTATTTAATATTCGAAACCGGACGCATAACAATATGACATAAAAGGAATAGTGTAAAATTAATTTGTAACTGTTTTGTCAATTTTACAGTGAAATGCGGATTCTCAAAGCTAGATTTGCCTTGCGCACTGCTGCGTCACGGCTTCGGCTTTGGAACCAGATTAGAAACCAACATGGAGCGCCAGTAAGAATTCAATATATTTTATTTATTCGTTTCCGTGGGAATTCGGAAAATTATGTAGCCTATGTTACTCAGGGATAATGTAGCATCCTAATGATGAAAGAATTTTTGAAATCGGTCCAGTAGTTTCGGAGCCTATTCGTTACATACAAAAATACAAAAACAAATATTTCCTCTTTATAATATTACTACCTTCCCGCGCGGGACTTCGTTCCCGTGGGAATTCGGGAAAATTATGTACCCTATGTCCATCCCGGATAATGTAGGATTCTAATGGTGAAATAATTTTTCAAATCGGTCCAGTAGTTTCGGAGCCTATTCGATGCAAACAAACAAATCAAATCTTTCCTCTTTATAATATGTATAGATATTGCCTACATCTAGCTCAGAGGCAAAGATGAGGTTGAGGATGTAGCAAGCTCACCCAGAAGAAGCCTGTTCACTTGAACTTTAAAGAGATTCGGGTTATATGAGCCTGGAAATACAGACGCAGGCAGGGAATTCCATTAATTATACTACTTTAAATCTATTAAATATTTTTATTAAAAATGCTTGAAAATGGCGTTCACTAATGCGATGTTCGAAATACTCGAATAGAAAAAAGATTATTTTTTATTATAAGATGGGTTAACTCTTGATCTCAATCTTTGACCATAAGGTCTAAGATGAGGTCGACGATGGAGCAAGTTAACCCAGAAAATGCCTATAAAGGCACTGGTACTCCCACGCACCGATGGAACACAGCAAGCTGTTTGGCGTCGGACTTCGGTAGGAGGGTGGTCGCGAACCAGACGGCCCTTTACAGAGCCTACCACACCGCTTGAGACCATAAGACGACACCTCATATTTAGAAAAAAAAAGAAGTATCGTTGCCTGGGATGGATTACTAGGAGGCAGGTCTCATGTGCGTTTCTTAGTCGCCTCTTACGACACCCACGGAAAGAGATGGGGTGGTGTTATTCTAAACCGATCACCACACGGTGAAAAAAAAGAAAGGCGAAGTCTACGACATCAGGTGCCGAAGTTTATGGCGATTCTTCAAAACAATTTGATACCTACATATACTCGCACGCCTATAAATCCCGCTAGACAGAGCATCAGCGAACTACTTGACATAAATTGCAAAAGTTATCAGATGGAAGAAGTTGTATAATGGTGAGAGGTCAGCCGTGCGCGCATTATATAGCAAAACCCTCGCATTCCACTTACAGACTTTTACTGATAGCACATCACATTCGAAGTTTTTCTTTCACTAATTCCAGAGTGGAAGGATAAACATATTATTTTTCGAAAAATTTAAGTCCTTAATTATCCTGGACCACTTTCTTTCTCTTTAAGCTTGGAAAAGAAATACCTGAAGTACCAACTAGTAGCCGCTACTCCAAAAATGTAGGCAAGAAGCCTATCAAAAAAATACTGATAGCAAACAGAGGAGAAATAGCCATTAGGATATGTAGAGCGTGCAACGAGATGGGCATTAAATCCGTCGGGGTTTTCAGCGAACAAGATAAACTACTTATGCACAGGTATTTACAAAATTATTTCCAAACTATTAAAGAAAGAAAAAGCAGCAAATCGGTCCAGGACTCAGCGTGTTGCTGTGGCAGAACCATCATGTAAGCGTCACCAACGTACATGACCAATAAAAATCAGGTACACTTTCAGAGGTTGGACTCATCATTGGGAAAATATGGGCTACACGCCCGAACGGCCTCCCTACTCCCCTCACAGCCGTCCCAAGCCTCGCATCACAAGAAACAATTGTAAGCGTTGTTCTGTCCAAAGGAAACTTTCTTAGGACACGACTACTCTCCTCAATTGCCAAGCAACGAATGTCCCCATCAGCAAAACTTCCCTTCCTTCACTGTACAACGGCTAACTCGCTTCTGCCTCGAAGAGGGGTGAACGTCTCCTTTTATAGGCGCTCCGCCCGGTGGGGCGAGCGCGCAGGTGTTGATGACTCAGTGAGCTAGCAACGCACAAAAGTGGCGTGATCGAGTCAGACCACGCACTGCGCCAACAAATAATCCAATAAAACGAACACAAAATAGCATACTGCTTACATTCAGCAGCTGGTATTCTATCCTGGCCTTATCCAAAAAATAAAAAAAACTTAAATAATATGTTACGACAACAAGTCTATAAATCAGAAATAAACATAAGAATGAATACTAGCTTTCCGCACGCGGCTCCGCGGGATATAGGTTATATCGTGCCCAGCTGTCGCATAAAATGTAGCCTATGTCCTTTTCCGAGGTCTCATCCCACGGTCTATCTCTGTGCCAAATTTCATCAAAATCAGTTCAGTACAGTATTACTGAGATGGTTACCATGTAAATTTTATCGAAATTTATCCAGCGTTTTTCAAAAAAATCAAAAACAAAAAATACTTAAAAGGTAGTGGTTATCGTTAATAGGAATTGTTAAGGTTGAAGTCGGTGATTCATACGTTTTTAACGTCGACAACTATCTTGTTTCCCTGTTTAATCTTGCCAGTTCTATGTATTGTCTTGTCCGAAATAATAAATCGTCTTTCTTCCTAATTGAAGAAATTACATGTTAAGGTTGTTCGATGTTACATGGGTCTATAGCTATATCTCGTAGAGTTTACTTGAGACCTGGGCCGACGACGTCACCTTCAACAATGTACGGTGCGCATATACGGGTCTCATCTCTCTAACAAACTTGGTAAATTAAATGAAAGGAAAACTTGAAATCTTAAAATTACTAACATAAGTAAACAGATGAATCTTTGAGTAAAAGTGCTTTAATTTGACCCATTGACTTTATAAGTCCGGATTTTTTTTTCTTTCATTTAATTTACCAAGTTTGTTAGAGACCCTAATTGACCTTATAATTGACCCTAACGACCGATGCAATAAAGGTACAAGGGGTAATTCTTACAGATTTTAGTCGGTTCGATTCCCAGGTGTGGCAAACGAATTTCCGAAAATCCTTGAATGCAGTTTTCTTTCTTTTCAAAAATAAAGGAATGTTTTCTTTGTGTACATTTTTCTATCTACAGTATTAAGAGTACTTTCCCTTCAGGTGGCATTACAAAATTCCACCCTGTATAGCATCTTTGTTACTGATGCGTGTCTAGACTCTCTTTTGATATTTTATAATTCCGTACACCGTACAGCGAAGATGACGTAGTAGGCCCAGGTCTTAACTCGTACGGATTGCATTTCCTGTTTTCTAAAAGGATATTAGATACTTATTACACCCATATTCTAAGAAGTTTACTCGAGATTTCCTCCATTCCACTCAACCTCTGTCAAGGATTTTGGCGTTTTTATTTGGCACTTCCGTCCTCGACTTAACAATTTAACTCACTGGAGTCGAGAATGAATTGAGTAATCAATTGTCAAAGTTAAGGTACCTCGCGACCTGCCTTAACATTTCTTAACGCTTTATTCGATGCTTGAGCTTGTTGTGATGCTACTTTTTCATATGAAAAATGAATGACTTTGAAGATTTCGTGGATTATCTTTATGATAATATATCGTTAAAGGTTAATATTGAATGAAGATATACGTTAGCAGGTGCCATCTATCGTCGAGTAGCTGAATGGCACGTTCAAGGAATCTTGAGGTGACAAATAAGAATACCAATTTCGAGGTCGCTTCGAGGATTTCCTTAGCTGAAGTTGAGTGGAGGAAATTTCGAGTTAACTTCTTAGAATATGGGTGCTACTTATCTTCTTTCCCAGGCAAAAAGCAGATGAGGCATACTTAATAGGCAAAGGCATGCAGCCAGTTCAAGCATACCTGAGCATCCCGGAGCTCATAAGGGTTGCCAAGGAAAATAATGTGGACGCCGTTCATCCAGGATACGGGCTGCTGTCTGAAAGGTAAGTAGCGTCTATTGAGTGACTTTATTTTTAGGGTTCCGTACCAAAAGGGTAAAAACCGGATCCTACTACTAAGGCTCCGCTGTTCGTCGTCCGTCCGTCCGTCTGTCACCAGGCTGTATCTCATGAACCGTGATAGTTAGACAGTTGAAATTTTCGCAGGTGATGTATTTCTATTGGCCCTATGACAACAAATACAAAAAAATAATAATAAAATAAATACTTAAGGCAAGTGATAGCCCAGTTGGTAATGAGCCAGACTTGTAATCCGAAGGTCGCGGGTTCAAATCCTGGTGCGGGCCTGTACCACTAAATTCGTCTTTTCGGATTTATGTACGGATTTCTAATTATCACTTGCTCAACGGTGAAGGAAAACATCGTGATGAAACCCGCCCGTTCAAAAGACGAGCGGTCCACCAACCCGCATTGGGCCAGCGTGGTGGACTATGGCCTAAATCCCCTTCGTGTTTCGAAGGGAGGCCCGTGCCCCGCGGTGGGGACGTATATGGGCTGCTAAGAAATACTTAAGGGGGCTCCCATACAAAAAAGCGTGATTTTTTGCCGTTTTTATAGGTATTGGTACGGAACCCTTCGTGCGCAAGTCCGACACGCACTTGGCCAGTTTAAAAAAAATAATAATCCGAGGGACGTACGATGAAGCACTGTCTGGATAAGATAGACGCCTTTGTCGAGAGTGGGTGAACACCGCACAGCACCGTGAAGCCTGGAGGGAATGAGAGGAGACCTTTGCCCTGCAGTGGGACAGCACTGGCTAGAAACGTACAAAATAAAATTACCGCTGTATCGTACTTTAGATATGGAGTTGCGGATTTAGCTGCGACACAACTCAAGTGCGACAAGCGGAGCTGCGACAGATAGAACTGCGACAGACAGAACTGCGACAGACAGAACTGCGACTGGCGGAACTGCGACAGATAGAACTGCAACAGACAGACTGCAACAGACATAGAACTGTGGCAGGCGGCTGCTGCCCCGGCACGCTCGCTTGCCTCGCTCTGCTCGCTCGGCTCGACTCGTGCGTTCAGGATCGCAGTTCAAACCTAACCTAACCCAATAGGTAACTAACAAACCTACAACTACAGTTTCTATAAGGGTTGTGTCGCAGTTCCGTCTGTCACATTTGAGTCGTGTCGCAGCTGAATCTGCTACTATAGGTATGCGGGGCGAGGCGGGGGAAGAGCAGCATAGGCGCTTATGAGGGGGGGGGGGGGGCGTGTTGGACAGAGATAGAAATACAAAACGATGACGTCACAGTTGAGTATCGCTTAAATTCAATACAAAATTTCGTTTTGTAAGAAAGAGATAGGTATTACAAGTACGTTTTTATTTTTCTACCATTTTCAAATATGATTTCGGATTCTGTTATCATATTATGTACCTATGTTAATGTACTATACAAGGTGTTTCAAAAAAAACAAAAAATAATAAATTAAAATTTAGCTTATTGCGCAGCTCTATTACAAATATAACAAGTATGTCATATTAATTATATGAAACTTTCATTTTGAAAGATGTCAAACCGTGCAACTGATTACTAGAGTTGTGACTATTTCACTTTTAAAATTAAATTTTGGAATTTCTTTTTTTTTGGGTTTTTTTGAAACACCTTGTATTAATAAATTATATTCAATATCAGTCATCAACCATATTGTTTTTATTTTGTAGGGCAGACTTTGCAAAAGCTGTGGTGGATGCGGGCAAGATCTACATAGGTCCCACTCATGAGGTGGTCCAGCAAATGGGAGACAAGGTGGCGGCTCGGAAAGCAGCCGTGGCAGCCAGTGAGTTTTTGTTTTTTTAAAACGCCACACACTCAAAGGTCCCACATTAAGGTTTTCCCTTGTGTCGTGGGTCCCTCGGAACGCACACAAAGACAGACACAAACAACCACGACCCGAGAACAAACATCTGCTTTTTACACAAATATTTTCCCCGACTGGGATTCGAACCCAGGACCCCTCGATCAACAGGCAGCGCCATTACCACTCGACCAAACCGACCGTCATCCCATTAATTAAATTAGTCAACAACTAACTAGCTTTCTACAGGTTAACTACAGGTTACATCGTGCCCGGCTCTGGGATAAAATGTAGCCTATGTCCTATCCCAAGGTCTAATCTATCTCTATAAAATTTCATCAAAATCGGTTAAGTAGTTTAGGCGTGAAACCAGACTGCAGCGGCTGACCGGTCAAACAAGGTCAGCTGAAAACCAGCGCTGTACAGTTTTTTGTACAGCACAATGCTGAGCTTGGCTCCTTTTGCTTAGGTTAATCTAGTTCTTACTTTTTACTGTTAATTTAGTCATTGTATCATAGATTTAACTTTAGTACTTAATAACCCTTTTTAGTGTAAATAACACAAAGTATGTGAGAAACAATTTAAGTGCCTATTAAATTCGAGGGTTTCCCTCGATTTCCCAGGGATTCCATCATCAGATCCTGACCTAAAGACAATGGGACCACCTCTGGAGTATACTCTTTCAAATAAAAAAAGAATTTTGAAAATAGGTCCATAAATGGCGAAGAAATCAGTGAACATACATAAAAAAATACATACAGTCGAACATAGAACCCAGGAGGGTTTTTTTGAAGTCGATTAAAATGATTTCATTTCATAATAAAGGAACATTTCTCGGCTTCCAGAAGTACCAATCATACCTGGTACAATGGAACCTGTTACAACGAAGGAAGCAGCGATGGAGTTTTGCAAGAAACATGGACTTCCAGCCATGTTTAAGGTAAGTCTAACGATCATTTGCGAATGACAATGTTTACGTGAATGACGGTGAATGATGCGACGAATCGGTGATAGCGGTGATAGCCCAGTTGGTAATGAGCCAGACTTGTAATCCGAAGGTCGCGAGTTCAAATCCTGGTGCGGGCCTGTACCACTAAATTCGTATTTTCGGATTTATGTACGGATTTCTAATTATCACTTGCTCAACGGTGAAGGAAAACATCGTGATGAAACCCGCCCGTCCAAGAAAATTCATTTTCGAAAGACGAGCGATCCACCAACCCGCATTGGGCCAGCGTGGTGGACTATGGCCCAAATCCCCTTCGTGTATCGAAGGGAGGCCCGTGCCGCTCGGTGGGGACGTATATGGGCTGGTAAGACGATGCGACGAATGATCGTTTTCGTTAGGCGAATGAAGCAACTACTACGCGTGGAATAGCAAATAATGAACATTTTGATTAAAGGCATATAATAAGGCGCCGTGTAGGTATTTGAAAATTCTGACAACAGGGTTAGTCAATTTCGCCACATACTTGACACGAAAAGAATAAGACCTTTTTTTTAATAGTTTTAAATGCTTTTAGCCAATTGAATGTGCAAAATGAAATAAAAGATTAACTCATTTATATTAGATATGGGATTAAGAGAACATACTTAGCAAAGTTGTCGTATTCAGGCGGCGTTCGGCGGCGGCGGTCGCGGCATGCGAGTGGTTAAAAAGATGGAAGACGTGGCCAGCACCTTCGCCGCCGCCTCTTCGGAAGCCAAGGCTGCGTTCGGCAACGGGGCCATGTTCATTGAAAAATTCATCGAACGCGCGAGGCATATAGAAGTCCAAATATTGGGTATGATATGAAATAGGACTCGCTGAGGGTCAATTCACACTGAGACGCGACGCGACGCGATGTTGCGAATAGAGCCACTCAATATTGAATTTTATTTATTACATGAAAAGATAAACATTTCATTGCGAAAAAGCGCGGCGCTACTTGGTGCGACGTGTTCTAAATTCTCACTTGTAATAAATAAAGTTCAGTTTTGAGTGGCTCTATCCGCAAAGTCGCGTCGGGGTGTGAACTGACCCTGATCCAAATAATTCAATATTATGTTAAAACGTTATTTGGAATGTCAAAAAAGGCATGCTCAATGACTTAGCCCGCCCGCCACTAAGGTCCGTATTACAGAACAAGACTCAGACTTAATAGCAGTCGACTTTGTCATTTAGATAGTGAAAGAAAGAGACAATAGATCAAGACCTGAGTCTCCTTTTGTAATATGGGCCTTCGTCTTTAGCCCGCATCGCAGCCCCGGATCTAGGGGAGCGAGTCGAGTCCCATGCCCTTGGCGACAAATTCAAATTTGGCAGACACATACGCAACTCATCGCTAACGCAACTTTGACCACAGAAAAATAGACTTAACACAGAAAGAGCAGCTCTAGGCAAGTCGTTGTGGCGATCTGTCCGGGAGGCCTTTGTGAGCATCTGATGCTTCGTTTTTAAAGACACACATCAATACGGTCTAGGGATATTGCACGATACATACAAAAGAGGTCTGTTTGAGAAGCTATAATAGCACACTCGATATAGAGGGCTATAATTTTCAGACGAGCAAGTACTAAACCTGAATTTTAAATTCTACTCAATAAATTCTGTTTTACTTGAAATTTGTGAAAACGTGACGAAAATGAAAAAAAATTTTTTAGTAAATTCGACCATTTTCATACAAAAAGCAGACAAAAAGTGTATTTTCCTTTTCGTTTCCGTCACGTTTTCACAAATTTCAAGTAAAAAAAAATTATTGACTAGAATTGAAAATTCAAGTTTAGTACTTGCTCGTCTGAAAATTATAACCCTCCATGTATCTCGAGTATTCTTTTATAGCTTCTCAAACAGGCCTCTTTTGTATGAAAAATCGTGCAATATCCCTAGACCATGTTGATGTGTATACTTTTTAAGTTCAGTGAGGTGATTCAGCTCCCGTAATTTCTAAATAAAGTCACCTCATGTTGTTGTGTTGTTCAGGTGACCAGGAGGGCAATGTAGTTCACCTGTTCGAGAGAGACTGCTCCGTGCAGCGACGACATCAGAAGGTTATTGAAATAGCACCCGCGCCTGAGCTCGACCCTGAGGTAACATAGCCATCCCTACTAATATTATAAATGCGAAAGTAACTCTGTCTGTCTGTCTGTCTGTCTGTTACCTTTTCACGCCTAAACCGCTGAACCGATTTTGATGAATTTTGGTACAGAGATAGATTAGAGCCTGGGAAAGGACATAGGCTACATTTTATCCCACAGTTGGGCACGATATAACCTGTAGTCCACGCGGGCGGAGCCGCGGGCGGAAAGCTAGTAATTCTAATAAATTAGTTAGTCAGGAGGCTCATTCATGATAAAAAGCTGGTTATGGATAAGCTCCAAAGCTTAGCTCATGGACGCAAAGTAGCTTGCCTATGTGTATTTGACTAGTCAAACCTCAAGCTAACCTAACCTAATCAGACCTATGATAAACCAGTCATTCCGAGAAGAGACTGCATATCGACCTTGAATGACATATACACACCATCCTAACTGCTCTACAAAATTATCTAGCTTTATGATTGTAATGTTAAATTCTGCTGGGGTAGTGTTAAGCCAGTGCAGTTATTAAAACTTTTGAATGTCCCATGTTTTGTAGCTGTGACGATAGACCACCTAAAATGTATAAGTCAAGCAAAAACCTCTTGTGGCCTCTTTGATTAGATATTTGAGTAGGTGACGGTGTCACGTAATGATGAATTTGTTTAGTATTTTTAGAACGCTTACCCGCGTGAAGGATATTCACAAATACCGACGTTTGTGTTTGGTAAGGGAATGATAGTGTGCTTGGTAAGGGAATGAGAAACGCCGCTTGACTTAAAAGGCACGATAGCTCAGTTTTTTAGAGCACCAGGAGATCTAATCCTGGGGTCGTGGGCTCAAGTCCCACTCGTGCCGAATATTTTTCTTTCCCTAAAATAATTTTGACGGCCGGTTTGGTCGAGTGGTAGTGGCGCTGCCTCTTGGTCGACGGGTCCTGGGTTCGATTCCCAGTCGGGGAAAATATTTGTGTAAAAAGCAGATGTTGGTCTCGAGCCATGGGAGTTTGTGTTTGTCTTTATGTATGTTCTGAGGGACCCACGACACAAGGGAAAACCTTAAATATGGGCCTTTAAGTGTGTAGCGTTTATTATTATTATTTTAATTCAATGTTTTTATTCCTCGTCTTTCTCCGGTTTACTTGATTATGCACGGGCCTAGGCCAAGTAGGTACACATCAGGATTAGGGGTTATTGTAGGTAGATTGGTTTGTGGAGCAGGCTGTATGATGGATACTATGGGGATTTCGTTTTATTATTAATTTATTGGTGAAATTCGTTTACAGATTCGGGATCAAATAACGGCTGCGGCGGTGCATTTGGCGGAGAGTGTCTGTTACCAGAACGCCGGTACTTGCGAGTTCATGGTTCTGGAAGACGGCACATTCTACTTCATCGAAGTCAATGCTAGGTTTGTACTTCCTTCTAGTCTTCTTTTTCTTCTTATTGTGTAATTATAGTCAAGTGTGTGGCGAACTTGGCTAACCCTGGTGTCAGAGTTTTCAAACCGCACAATGGCCTTTGACTTGATTCCTTCTAGTGTGTTTTCCTATTGCAATATAGAATTTCTGATTATCTATTTGATAAGCAACCATGGAAATAAATTGCTCAGCTCCAGAGTTGTTCAGATATTAAGTCAATTAAAATTAGAAAAAAGAAAATTTACATGATTGCAAAGAGCAACCCTCGGAGTTTCTTGAATAGGCAAGAAACTCCGAGAAAGACTGCACCTTTGCGAATAGGCGCAAAGTGAAAAATGTTAATGTAATTCAGTACTTTGATTTATTTTAAGTAGTATTCTGAATGTTCTATGAAATAAAACTATTTTTGACTGTTTGACTTTGACAATAAGGCCGCTTATTGTACACGTCTATTAATGTTCCTCTTGTTGTTATTTGGTTTTTAACTTTTGGTCGGGGGTATGGAGTGACTTAAAATAAGTTAGCGAAACTTAAAGCTCTGCTGGTTCTTCCTATTTACTTTCCCCAAAGAACCGATATGAAATTCTCAACAAAAAAATTGAATTCCCACAAAAATCAGCTAATCGCACAATTTGTATAAAGAGCCTCACTAAACAATTACAAATCGGTTCAGGCCAGATCAACTTCTTTTCCTTTATAAGGCGCAAGTCCGATCCTGCATGGAGTATTGCAATTGCAAATTGCAATTGCAGGAAAGTTTAGCCAAATATCTGCATGTGTTTTTTTACAAATGTACTTCGGAGAGTGTGCTCAGGAGCTACCCGAGCTCATTCCGCGGTTTTATTCCATCGGATTTCCAGTATTACGGGGTACAATCTTTACCTTGTCGAGATCCCGAGATACGTACTGAGCGCTATTTTTTATCTCTTATATTAAGCACTGCCAAGGAACACAATTCCCTGCCTGCTTTTGCATTTCTGAGCTCAGATTAACCCAAATACATCTGGTATTTGAACCCAATGAACCGCAACAAAAATAAAGGGTGGTGCACTTGTTACGAGTTCTACTTTATTTGACAAGTTACTCATTATTTCACAGGTTACAAGTAGAACACACGGTTACAGAAACAGTAACCGGTGTAGATTTGGTACAGGTAAATTTGTTTCGATCATTTTTTTATTTAGTTACGTAAGAACATCCTTACTATGATTATAAACGCAAAAGTTTGTATGTATGGATGTACGTTACTCTTTCACGCTCAAACGTCGACCAATTTTGATAAAATTTGGTATGGAGGTGCTGACACAATGGATTAACACATAGGCTACATGATTTTTCCTAATTCCCTCGGGAAAGAAGTCCCGGGCGGAAAGCTAGTGATTAGTATATTTAAAGAGGACAAACAATTCGCCATACTATGGATCCTAGCTCTCAAATGCATACCACAAAGATTCTTTATCGTTTAATACAGAATATTTTCTTAATATTTTGTTCCGTGGCGTATAAGCATGGCGTAGTTTCATTCATGGTGTGGC
The DNA here is from genome assembly GCA_949987775.1 of Aproaerema taeniolella. NCBI lineage: Eukaryota > Metazoa > Arthropoda > Insecta > Lepidoptera > Gelechiidae > Aproaerema > Aproaerema taeniolella. Next base: position 17,617,883 of record OX465259.1, on the reverse strand, counting down.
GGTCAAAGGGTTAAACATTAATTTTAAAGCAGCAACTCGCAATGAGCCACAATTCTTACGACCAGTAACAATTGTGGATACAATTTCACTACGGAAGAGAATGCATACCACAATAGTTGCGAATAGGCGTAAAGTTAAATAAAACGGGCAAGTGCGAGTTGGACTCGCGCACGAAGGGTTCCGTACCATTACCTATAAAACCGGCCAAGTGCGAGTCGGACTCTATAAAACCATTATCCGTATAAAAACGGCATAAAAATCACGTTTGTTGTATGGGAGCCCCCTTAAATATTTAATTTATTCAACTTTTTAGTATTTGTTGTCATAGGGCACATAGAAATACATCATCTGCGAAAATTTCAACCGTCTAACTATCACGGTTCATGAGCTACAGCCTGGTGACAGACGGACAGACGGACGGACGGACAGCGGAGCCTTAGTAATACGGACGGTCCCGTTTTTTCCCTTTGGGTACGGAACCCTAAAAATTGACATATTTTAAGAAACATTCTGTATGTTCTATGAAATAAAGCTTTCTTTGACTTTGACTTCGACTTTGAGTACCTTTCGCTTACGCGGCGACCCGCTAACGTCACCTAACTTTTAATTAAAATAAACACAGGCACAGATCCGCATAGCAGAAGGTTGGACTCTACCGGAGCTGGGGCTTGAGCAAGACAACATAGAATACAGCGGAGTCGCCATTCAGTGCAGAGTGACCACTGAAGACCCCGCAAATAACTTTGAACCAAGCTACGGGCGAATTGAGCTATTCAGGTAGGTAACACATGCTGAGGTGAGTCCTGTTTGTCATTTTAATTTACATTTTTAATTTTGTGTTGTTTATTCCTTCTGTGTCATACTAGTTGTTATGTTGTAGGGGGCCATTCATAAATAACGTGACACGAATTTCATGATTTTTTGACCCCCTCACCCTCCTTGTCACAGCTGGTCACATTTGTGAGACTCCCCCCTCCCTAGCGTGACGTCACATATTTTGCAATTTTTTTAATTGTAATTTTCTAATAAAAGCAATACTTAATAGAGTTGTTATTTTTTTTAGGAACTCAAAACTCATTATCTCAACTCAACCAAAGTAAAAACGTAAAAAGAGTGCTTGGGACTGAGGAGTGAGGAGGTTAAGTTTGTCGTTAATAGTTAACACGTTTTGATACCCATAACACATTTTGAAATGTGACGTCACGAAACTTATGACCCCTCCCACCCCCTTGTCACATAATGTCACACTTTGTCGACTCCCTCCCTCCCCTTAAATTGTGATGTAATTTATGAAAGGTCCCTAGTGTGTATGTCAAATAAACATTTTTGAATGTTGAATCTTTAATAACAATTAAATTTCTTTAGAACTGAATAAGCTTAATAATACTTAATAACACCTCGGCTTCTTCTAGTAATCTGTAAGCCCGCTCCACATTTGCCTAAACTTCATTTGACATCACGATAAAATGCATGACATGGCACATGGTCGGAAAACCTATAAAAAGCTAGAATCAATTGGATTTTGCTTTTTGAATTGGCCGAAAGCATGAAAGGGTCTGTCTCTTCCGGTGTAATTTAAAGGTGTCATTATAATACTCGTGGCAACATGTAACGCCTTAATTTCAAAGAGTGAAATTATAAGTCTTCCATTTAGCTTCTTATGTTTTCTATCTATCTACTGGGTGAAAAAGAACCTCCTAGCTATATTCAAAATCCTGAACCAGTATCACTTACTGAACACTTTTAATTTTTTTTTTTTTGGAGGGGGGATTTTTTTTTATTTTTGGAGGGGGGCGCTACCCGCACCCCTCGCGTGCCTGGTGTAGGAGTAATGTCTACGTTTAGGCAAAAAATTAACTATTCCCAATGAAAAAATATTTAAAAAATAATATTTAAAAAATATTTTAAATGTTGGTTGAGACGTTATTGCTTATTACCGGCGTCCGAATACAGTTTGCATAAAATCAATACTCTTCAATTCTTTTTTCCATCGGGGAAATCTCAATCCGGTTAGTAAAAAAAAGGGGGGGGGGGGTTAAATGTGATTAGAATAAGTACTAATCTATTCATAAATAGAACAGAATTTTTGATAAGAATATATCAAATGCAAATATAAATTTGATAAGAATAATTAGGACCAAACATTGCAGCGAGAAATTCAATATTTGACGCAATGAATGTGGTCATTACATGCCTTATAGATGGTGAAATACTTAGAGCACCTTCAATCGAAATAATTTGCGATTAATAAACAAGTAAACTCGGATAAAATATTTTTGAGCTTTTGAAATCTTAAGTTTTTACATTGAAACCGATACTAGTAATCTAGGTTTCGGATGACTGACTATGTTCATGCCGCAATTCGCAAATTTTTAGAGTCAGCTCACACCACGACGCGACGCGACGCGACGTTGCAGATAGAGCCATACAAAATTGAACTTTATCTATTACAAGTGAGAATTTAGAACACGTCGTACCACAATGAAATGTTTATCTTTTCATGTAATAAATAAAGTTCAAATTTGAGTAGCTCTATTCGCAACGTCGCGTCGCGGTGTGAGCTGACCCTTAGGAGGAGTGTCTTTTCAAAAGGGTTTCTTTCAATTTAGTAATTTTTTCCAGTAATAACGAAAAACTTTACAGAAAAACTTATTATGGGTAAAAATGAGAACAAAATGAGCCGTTTCATAATGAAACACTTATTGAAAAAGAGAAGTAAAAGTAAGCTACGGCTACGTAAAATTGTATGGAGAATCGAATGGCATTAAAAAAAAACGCTTCACACTCAAAGGCCCACATTAAGGTTTTCCCTTGTGTCGTGGGTCCCTTAGAACACACAAAGACAGACACAAACACCCATGACCCGAGAACAAACATCTGCTTTTTACACAAATATTTGCCCCGACTGGGAATCGAACCCAGGACCCGCCGATCGAGAGGCAGCGGCACTACCACTCGACCAAACCGGCCGTCAGATTAAATAAAGACCAAAAATGGAAATAAACCTTTTGAAAAGAAAGAAAAAATAATAATTTATTCATTGCCAACAATACACAAAAAAACACTCCTCAGTTGTTCTTTCACTCCCACTCCTGCATTTAATCTAACACTTCACTGTATCTCCTCTTGTAGGCCAGGAGAGGGTTTCGGCATCCGTCTGGACTCTATGGCGACTTACACTGGAGCAAAAATATCGCCGCATTACGACTCACTTTTAGTCAAGGTAATTTAATTGATTTTTTTTAATTATTTTATTGTAAGATGGGAACTCTTGACCTCAATCTTGACCATAAGGTCAAAGATGAGGCCGACGATGGACCGAGTTAACCCAGAAAATGCCTATAAAGGCATTGGCACTCCCACGCACCGACAAAACACAACAAGCTGTTTGGCGTCGGACTTCGGTAGAAGGGTGGTCGCGAACCAAACGACCCTTTACAGAGCCTACCACACCACATGAGACCATAGGACGACACCTCAGATTCAGAAAAAAATGAAGTGTCGTTGCCTGGGATGGATTACTAGGAGGCAGGTCTCATTTGTGTTTCTTTAGTCGCCTCTTACGACACCCACGGAAAGAGATGGGGTAGTGTTATTCTCAACTGATCACCAGTTGAAAATATTATAGGAATAAATAATTTTAGGGAATGAACGTTCAGCATGAATGGGACGCATGACGTAATGTAACTTGAAGGCTCGATAGCTCAGTTGGTTAGAGCACCAGAAAATTTTCCTCAGGATTTTTTTCATGTTCACAAATAATTTTTAGGGAAAGAAAAATATTCGGCGCGAATGGGACTTGAACCCACGACCCCAGGATCAGATCTCCTGGTGCTCTAACCAACTGAGCTATCGTGCCTTCAAGTCAAGCGGCGAAATTTGTCATTCCCTTACTAAGCACATACGTCGTGCTTATAGGTTAGCGCCATCTGTGTCTCGTACGGAGAACTACAGACTCATATTACTTGTTGCAAAGTAGATTATGACAAGGGCGAAACCTGTTAACGATTCTTTTTTCATGTTTTTTAATATTTTTCGCTTTAAAATTAAATAATTTAATCGAACATTTTTTTTTATACCAGCCCATATACGTCCCCACCGAGGGGCACGGGCCTCCCTTCGAAACACGAAGGGGATTCAGGCCATAGTCCACCACGCTGGTCCAACGCGGGTTGGTGGACCGCTCGTCTTTCGAAAATTTTCTTGGACGGGCGGGTTTCATCACGATGTTTTCCTTCACCGTTGAGCAAGTGATTATTAGAATTAGAATATTTAATCGAACATACTCAATCTAAATATATAAAAGGAGAAACTGACTGACTGACTGACTGACTGACATATCAACGCACAGCCTAAACGGCTAAACGTAGGCACTTGAAATTTGGAAGGGACGTAGCTTAGGTACCGTAGAGGTGCACTAAGAAAGGAATTCCCGAAATTCCCACGGGAACGGGAGTTAGCGGGAAAAACTTTTGTATGTAAAAATCTAAATCACGTAAAATAGATGTTTTCAATCTGTGTACTCTGTTCAAAAAAAAATTAACACGCAAACGAAGTTGCGGGCATCAGCTAGTTTTATAATAAAAAACAATAAGAACAGCGCAACGCAGAACACGAAACCAGCAATGTATGGACGGCCGCAACTCAGGTAACCACACGCATGCACTCTGTGTCGTTGTGATAAGAGCGGTTTTGCAATGAAAATGGAGTAACCTGATGCGTTGGCATTTGTACATTGGCGGTAGATACATTGCGTAGCGCCAAAGTAAGTAACGAAAACTCCTTCACATGACGTTTCCGGGGAAAAAGAACTAACTGTAGCCAATCATAGCTACCTATGGGTCTTACCAGCCCATATACGTCCCCACCGAGGGGCACGGGCCTCCCTTTGAAACACGAAGGGGATTTATGCCATAGTCCATCACACTGGCCTAATGCGGGTTGGTGGACCGCTCGTCTTTCGAAAATGAATTTTCTTGGACGGGTGGGTTTCATCACGATGTTTTCCTTCACCGTTGAGCAAGTGATAATTAGAAATCCGTACATAAATCCGAAAAGACGAATTTAGTGGTACAGGCCCGCACCAGGCTTTGAACCCGCGACCTTCGAATTACAAGTCTGGCTCATTACCTACCAACTGGGCTATCACTGCTTATGGGTGGATTTCACTATTACACCCTGTATACTTGATTATTTATAAAAGTAAAAACATTATTCTGCTAAATAAGTCCAACTGATTCTCCCTTAAGTTTAACTCGCCTTGTACATTTCCTTTCTCTTATTTCGTAATAAGAAGCGCTCGTAGCCCAGTGACTCTCGCTGATCTCAACCGATCAGTGAGGTAAAGCAACGTACAGAGGCAGGGGAACCTGATGGGTGACCAAAGTGGAACTTTATTACGAGTGTTTCCGAGCTTCGGAGGGCACGTTAAGCTGTCGGTCCCGGCTGCTGTCGATTGACTACAGTCGTTTAAACCAAGTCAGAGGCCAGTGTGCGGTATGAAAACTCTGACACCAGCGTTAGCCAAGTTCGCCAAATCGCCACACACTTGACTATACCAACACGATAAGAAAAAGAAGATTTTGTAATTATATATATACAGGGCTTTAGGTAAATCTCTTTCAACGTCTCTGGTGGTTAATCAGTCCATGAAACTGAACAACTTTCCCAAGGAACAAAAGTCAAAGTAGGTATGAAAAAAAATTGACTTCCCATACAAAATTTGCTATCAACTGAAGCAGTTTGTATGGGAAAAAAAATATTTTTTATCGTATTTCGACCTATGTTCCTTGAGAAAATTGATCAGTTTCATGGACTGATTTACCACCCGAGAGGTTGAAAGAGAGATACCTAAAGCCCTGTACATGTGTGTAGGTACAATAAAGAATTAAAGAAGTAGAAATAACTCATAACATAATATATTAATTAGTGATGTTAATTGTTGCAAAGGTGATATCCCACTCCACGAACATGAAGAATTCGGCCATAAAAATGGCGCGCGCGCTGCGAGAGTTCCGCATCCGAGGGGTTAAAACTAACATACCCTTCCTACTCAACGTGGTGGAACATCCAGATTTCATTCAATGTGAGTAAAAATGAGTTTAAAAAACATACATACATACGCTTACGCCCGCAATCCTTTACGGGGTAGGCAGACAGAGCATCAGTGGTTCTAGAACCACTAGATGCCACGTTTTTTTTTTATTATTATAAGATGGGTTAACTCTTGACCTCAATCTTGACCATAAGGTCAAAGATGAGGTCGACGATCGAGCGAGTTAACCCAGAAAATGCCTATAAAGGCACTGGTACTCCCACGCACCGACGGAACACAGCAAGCTGTTTGGCGTCGGACTTCGGTAGGAAGGTGGTCGCGAACCAGACGGCCCTTTACAGAGCCTACCACACCGCATGAGACCATAGGACGACACCTCAGATTCAGAAAAAAATGAAGTGTCGTTGCCTGGGATGGATTACTAGGAGGCAGGTCTCATTTGTGTTTCCTTAGTCGCCTCTTACGACACCCACGGAAAGAGATGGGGTGGTGTTATTCTCAACCGATCACCACACGGTTAAAAATTCATTTCACGTTATGAAATGAAATGATTTTTTTTTCGCAAGAGTAGTAGTATAACGTTTGACACAAATACATACATACACACACGCTCACGCCTTTAATCAATAACGGGGTAGGCAGAGCATCAATGGTTCTAGAACCACTAGATGCCACGTTTGACTTAAATTGTGAGGGTTATCAGATGGAACAAGTTGCATAATGGTGAGAGGTGGTCAGCCTTTCTCCCATTATACAGCAAAACCCTCGCATCCCTTTTACAGACTTTTACTGTGTTACTTTTACTGTATTTTACTGTATACATAAGTTTTTCTTTTACTCCCAGTCCAACATGGAAGTAAAAATAATTAAGTAAACTGTTTTATTGAACGAAGTCCCGGGCGGAATGCTAGTTGCCAAATAAAATGTAACCTTATTACCTAACAGTTTCCCTGTTTCCTCCTGCGTGACGGTAAAAATCAACTTCCATGCTGGACTGGGAGAAAAAGATAAACATAGAAAATGCCGGCTGCCTACTCTTCCCAGGCATATTTTAAAAACCATTATTATAAGTGGGACGCGAGTCAAAATTCTAAAAAAAACAAAAAATAAAAAAATCTTATCAATCTCATATCTCTTATGGAATCTTACAACCTCTTGAATTTATATACAAACGTGGCTTAAGGCGACTACATCACCCGATAAAGGCAGCACACATAGGAATAGTGCCATCTCCGTCTCTCAACAGGCTTGGGCCGGCAGTGCGAACAGTGTCGATACACGAAGTTTACGGACTATGAAAGCGTGCGTGCGTAAAAAGATGTACGAAAGTTAGAAAAATGAGATTTATGGAAAGGTAACAGCTTAAATCGAAAAATGCGTTAACTACTTCTTGAGAGTGTTCAAACACGAACATTTTGATAGCAAATTCAAGTTCCTGTGAGCATTTCACTATGGTTTTTACAGCTTAAAAGATACAAGTATTGGGTATTTAGAGGTGACTTTGTGAGCTTTTTCTATCGAACCAAAAGTGCTGAATCGTGTTTTCAGCAAACTACTTATCTAGTTTATGTCCTGAATATTACCGTAGTATTTTTTTCTTCGATTTAATGCAGTGCGTCATGCTTATCTACGCATCATAAAATCGTAATTTAGGTGCTGTAGTCGCCTTAAAGTGGTTTTAAAACCACTGATGCTCTGCCTATCCTGATAGGGATTATAGACGTGAGCGTATATATGTACATACTTATAACTCTAAAATTAAAAAGTTTGCATAACCCCCGATATTTATTGCGTATAACTTTTAAACGGCTGAACCGATTTTGATCAAATAAAGCTTAAGAACCATCTCGATCAGGTCAGATTTAAAGAAAAACCGCTTCGAAATCGGTCCATTCGTTTAGGAGCTATACGATGCCACAGACAGACACACAGATACATAGATATACAGATACGAAACACACGTCGAACTTATAACTCCCCTCTTTTTTGTCGGGGATTCTTCTATCGTGTCGGCAATAGGTTAGGCTAAGTTTTGTAAGACTAGAAGTTTTGGTTTACCTGTCTGTGTCTAGTCGGGGCTTAAAAATCGTGACGAATCGTGACGCGCCATCGCAAGGTGTCAAATCACAAACGCGACGTACTTATAGATGTACAGCTTCCAAGAGAAGGTCTAGTGACCTAGGTCTATAGTATAGGTATTTTTTATTTTTTATTATATTATAAGATGGGTTAACTCTTGACCTCAATCTTGACCATAACGGCCAAAGATGAGGTCGACGATGGAGCGAGTAACCCAGAAAATGCCTATAAAGGCACTGGTACTCCCACGCACCGACGGAACACAGCAAGCTGTTTGGCGTCGGACTTCGGTAGGAGGGTGGTCGCGAACCAGACGGCCCTTTACAGAGCCTACCACACCGCATGAGACCATAGGACGACACCTCAGATTCAGAAAAAAATGAAGTGTCGTTGCCTGGGATGGATTACTAGGAGGCAGGTCTCATTTGTGTTTCCTTAGTCGCCTCTTACGACACCCACGGAAAGAGATGGGGTGGTGTTATTCTCAACCGATCACCACACGGTCAAGGTTACCTAGTTTAGGCACCAGCCCGCCAAAAATAGTGTAAACTACGTAAGGGCTCTTTTATTATTGTCGTGCGTGTTTGCGCCCGCGTGCACGGGCCAGGCCCGCATGCGAAGCACCCAGAACCCATTTTTTCATACATATTTTTCTTTTTCCGCGTGCGTGTGGCCTTACAATAAAAACATGTATGTATAAAACAATAGGTTCTGTGGCCCGTGCACGCGGGCGCAAACACGCACGACAATAAAGGAGCCCTAAGGAACCTATTTTATTTCTCTGTTATTTGTGGTGTGGACAGTGGCATAGCTAGGCAACCAAAAGCCCTGAGACAAAAAATAAACGGGCCCCAACTAAACTATTTAAAATCGTTTGTTCCGTATTCGTCGTGTTCCGAATTCGACGTAGTCCAGATTTGTCGTTATCCAGATTCGTCGTACTCCAGATTAGCAATTGTTTGGAATTGCAGGATCATTGCGTTCGTGGAATTTATTTATTTATTATGCGAATGTGGGAGAAATATTCACTAGTTCAATTTATATAGCTTTTAAGTAAGTAAGAGGCCGAGGGGCCCCGGGTAGCGACGCCACTGGGTGTGCAAATAAAAATGTTTACCGACTTCAAAAAAGGAGGAGGTTCTATGTTCGACTGTATGTATATATACAGGGTTACTGGTAATACGTCACGATCCCTTTAAGGGGTGATAGTAGAGACCATTAGCTATCAAATCAGCCGCGGGTAGATGGGGTGAAAATGTACCAATTCCGAAAAAAAATCCTCATTTTTTTTAAGAAAAGTGGTTTATACTTACTTCTTTAAATTGTATTTTAAAAGAAACTTACGAATTATTTTAAATGGTTGTTTTTACCCGAGCCTGTATAACTCCTTATATTTGTTGTTATTTTACAAAAACAATGTAAAAACCCACTTTTCTTGAAAAACAGAGGAATTTTTTTTCGAAATTGGTACATTTTTTCCCTATTTACCCGAGAGTGATATGATAGCTGATGATCTCTACTATCACCCCTTGAAGGGATCGTGACGTATTACCAGAACCCTGTATATATTTTTTATGTATGTTCACTTCACCGATTTCTCAGCCAATTATGGACCGATTTTCAACTCTTTTTTTTTCGAAAGACTCCATAGGTAGTCCCATATAAAGTTTATCGAAAATAATTTTAAAAAATCAACAATAAGATGATGTTTAGATGATGTTCTCATCATCTAAATAAATGAGTGACATTTTCGTTTGTGGTTATCTGCTAATAGGTATTGTAGTCTGCAAAAAATACTAGTTATCTACTTTGTGTGAACTGTTGTTGGGATTGAAGTCGGTGGACTCATACGTTTTTAACGTGGAAAATCATTATTTTCTATTATATTTCTATTCTGTTTCCCAGGCGCGCTGGACACGCGGTTCATCGACGAGAACCCAGACTTGTTCAAGTTCCCTACTGCCAGGGACCAGGAGCACAAGCTCCTGCGCTACTTAGCCCAGGTGCTGGTGAACGGGCCGCAGACTCCCATCGTGACCAAGATCGTGCCCTCCGGCATCACGCCTTACGTGCCACCCGTGCCCAAGAGTACGTTGTTTCTATAAGGATGATTATCTACTCTTTAAAATTTCACAATTTGAACATGATAAATATTAGCAAAGGTTTGGGGCTGCGCAGAACGTGTAATTTCTTTGTTAAAAGAATCACATGTATGCGGATAGCTACGTGGTGGTATTATCAAATAAAAGTGGATATGCCGTTGACTACATATACAGGTTGAAAAAGAACCTCCTAGCTTTATTGAAAATCCTGAACCAGTATCACTTACTGAACTCTTAATTTTTTTTTGTTTTTTAATTTTTAATTTTTTTTTTGGGGGGGGAGGGGGAATTTTCATTTTTCCTAAACGTAGACACCACTCGGGCGCACCCCCCTCACGCTACCCGCACCCCTCGCGTGCCTGGTGTAGGAGTAATGTCTACGTTTAGGCAAAAAATGAACTATTCCCATTGAAAAAATATTTTAATTTTTTTTTTTCATAAATGTGTTCTTTGAGTGACACCGGTATTTTGAATATAGCTAGGAGGTTCTTTTCCACCCAGTATTTATTTTAACTCACGGTTTAGGTACATTGCTGTGGCCACAGGTGTAACATTTACTGGATTCCTAGTATTGATTATCACATATTTGAATTAAATAAAACTAGAGAGCACCGGGAACGTGCTGGAGCTTTCAAAGAGTTCCAAAGAGAACGAACCACGCAGGCTTAACAGGATAATATTCCATGTAGAAATTTATAAACATCTCAAAGTTTTCTTGATAAAAATTTTGCACTCGGAATAGATGCTCACAATCAAAGTCAAATTATATGCTAATCTTATCTCTATTAAACGCCCACTAGCTTCTCAAATTAGATACAAAATACCCAACAGACGTTGCGGCGCCGAAAGCTTATTTGCATAAAAATATATGATAAGAAACTTATGTCACTTTGTTTACAATAAGATTAAAACTTATTCGAAATAATTATCTAAAAACCGGAGTATTTTCATTGTTATACTGAGCGGAGCTCTGGTGTCCTCCAGGAATTGGTGGATGTTGTCAATCCCGACAATCCACTGGAACAGAAGGTTCGAATCAGCATTTATTTCTAACTACAAGTATTTTATCAGTTAACCAGACACTTACAGCAAGGATACTTCGACCGGTTCTGATGGGGCGGTCTACGACTCTCCAGGGTAGGACATTAAGCATCCAGTGGACGTCGTCGATGTTGAAGATCCAGAGGACTACCAGCAAAGGATCCAAAAACGGAACATCGTGCATAGTTTTCCCTGTGACCATTTGGCGAGGGATGAACGGCAGGTCCACCAATTCCTGGGGGCTCAACAGGTGTGCGTTGTGATAAAGTCTGACTCCCTGAAGAAGCAGATCGTCTTCTGTCAATTGGTTGGTGTCTGAGGCTGGATTTATAAATGGTTCCCGAAAGCTCAGGTCATCCAGGATCGCAGTTTGTACCAACCAACTATAGAAATGAGTGTGACAATTCTCAGGAGCTTGGGGCGCGTTCACTTGGATGTGATTCGGCGTAGAAGCTGGAGATGGTGCCAAAGCTCTGGTGGATTCAGCGCCATATTCTTCTAGGATCTGGTTAACTTGTTCCATCTGAGACACTGGAGTACTTGTACGGCTAGGCAGTAATTCAAGCAGATGTCGCCTAACTTTTCTTCTTTTCAGCTGCGAGCTTTCTCCCGGTTCGTAATCTGAGCTCGTCAGATCGATCACCGGCATATTTTTTAGCTGGTACATTTCGGAGTGCTTAAGCCACTTATCGATGGAACGCCTGTCGGCCATTGTGCCAAAACAAGAACTGAATCCGTTCAGTGACAATTCGATGATATTTATGCTGACTTTCAATGGTGAAGTTAGTTATTATGTATATATATGTAAATATTATGTCACGGCTAAATATAAAATGCAGATGAGATTTATTCGGCGAGCACCGAGTCGAGAGACTGGTGTGGGCTATATGATTTTATATCAGCGCTGCAGTGCGAATAACATAATAATGATGCATGTGTTTGTACGGTGACCTATTGTTATCATTGTTAAAGGTTATTGAAGCGTAATTACGAACAGTAAAATTTATATTGTTTGAAATAAATGTTTTTATTTATTGTAAAACCAAAACGTTACATTAATATTTTTCAGAAACTTCGTCTACCTGAAACAAATAAAATAAAATTGAACAAGGTCCTAAAAGTTTGCCCAAGTGAACCCTAAAAGCTTCTACGTCGCATTAAAAGGAATGCGTTGGAGAAGTTAATAACCTTATGATACGTTACTTTGTTTCGATTTTGTGTTTGTAAACACAGAACCGGTCAAAGGAAAATGACCTCAAGTCATCGAACTGCATAAAATGGATGACTCAATATCTACGTCGATGGCCTTACCAGTTTGCAAGTTCCTGGTCAGAAAATTTGTACTTGTAGACCCTCTGGAACAACCTACAAAAGAAATGCCATCAAAAACTGTGCAAATTTGCCACATCTAAATATACTTCGCTCATCATTCCTAGCAACTGTTATCACTGGTCTTCCACGTGTTATCAATGCTAAAATATTCAGAGCGCAAATTGAAAAATTTGGGATCAGTAACTGGGGTCAAGTGTAATTAAAACATTAGATAAGCGAATAATTACTTGATTAGGCGAGGCCGTAATCTGCACACCGGCTCCCTGATGTTGACTTGCAAGGATCCAGGTTCGTTTCCGCTGACAATTTCCATCTCATTGTTGTTGTCATCAATGTGGAAAACTATTTCATAGACGTCATCTTCAGGTGGTTGTCTGCGATGAAGACCATAGGATTTATTTTAGGTTTTCTTAGCTCTGTCACAATTTTAAAGTACTTACCCTTGAACTAGTTGTAACACAAAAGGAAATCCAAGTGGATGGTTCCTGATCAAGCGGGCTGGAATGTTGTTTATAATGATAACAGGACTTATCTGCTGGCTAATTTCTATGATCCTTCTAATAGCCTTCAAAACAAAGCTCTCTATGTTGTAAATTGGCCAGGATAGCGGGACTATAACGTCTGGGGCGAGCTGGATGTACTCAAAAGCAGCAAATTGTTCTTCCATAGTAAGAGTGCAAACAAACGACCTGCCTCAGCGAGCTTAAGATTGAAAATACAATTCGGGAACGATATCTACTTTAGGTCAAGAAGAAAGGCAAGAGGTGACTTGAGTTATTGATGATATGTTAAGAGGCAATCGTAATGAGACTTATTTTTCGTTAATTAAATTAAACTATCATATAATTTCATATCTGTATTCTTCATGTAGAAAAACTGTTATATTTCTTCCAAGATTACTAAGTATTGTTCTGAGGCCAAAACCAAATTTTATAATATCAAATTATATATTAGTCTTGGTACTGAACCATTAGCCATATTAGTAGAAAATTACCCTTCGTATCAGCCTGTGCTAAACTCCGATCTGTTTGTTGACTCCATAGCGTCCAAAGATCCAAGATCTTAGGTCATCAGCCAAGTAATTGCTAACTTAAGTCACTAACCCGAAGAAAATATGCAATAAAACCTATCAGTCGCTTACGCATTACAACACACGGACCTTCAAATGACTTTCAATATCGTCAGGTTGATGATTGCGACGCACTCTATTATGGCGTGCCTCGGAATCCAACAACGCACACGATCCATATGTAAAACACGTTTCCGTGATAGTTGGCCAAGATCAGTTCAAGGTTGCGGTGCCAATGACTCGTAAGGTAAATAGAATAAGTAGGTTGGTAGACGATACTGACGATCCTAAACTTACAATCGTGTGTAAATATAAAGTTATGAATGGAGTGCAGTGTACAACGTACCTACTCAGAATCGTAACCTTGGTAGTGGATATTTGCATATTATTTAAATTGCATAATGTATTTGCATGATCTTATGTAATTTTCTCAAGTGCAATCCGGTCAAGATCTTCATTAAAATAAAACGCAGCGGCGAGTTTATCACGTGCTCCCGGATTTTAATTGTCGATAACTGACGTTACACCTCCCCACCGGCTTATTTATATGGGCCATTTAGACTGTTGCCAACTACATGTTTTTATTGAATGAAAGCAAGTGTTGACGTCTTAATGCATCGTTGAAGATATAAACATTTTGGATGATATTTTTATTAGAATGTTTTCGCTTGTATACGTCACACAAACGAGCTGGAGATTTAATGGATAGTGACTTGTTTATTGAACAGAATTTCAGGGTTTTTCATGAATCTGCCTACCACGTGGCCTGCAAGGTTGAAGAATTCAAAATGGAACTTTTAACGACTAATTGGACGTTGTGCAGCGAAATTGGGATCCATTATAATGAAACTGACCTCAGTTAATTAGTTGTGACATTCAGCTGCAGGTTATGGAAAGGTCCATTGCAGTGATAAGCTGTGACCTTTAAATCTGTTATCATACGTCTATTTATATGTAGCGAGCCACGAAACTAGTGATTCAGTGTAATTTTGGACGTTAAACTGTAAACTTGCGAAATGTATCGAGGACTTTTTATGAGTGGAGCCACGAATGAAGAAGGGGAGAATTTGGCGCATTACCTCTGCCGTGCAGGAGATGTCAGCCATCTAATGTTTCTTCAGGACGCAATAAATGATGACAACAGAGACTGTTTAATGGACTATAATCAAAAGAAGCAACAATGCGTCCACATTGTTGCCTTGGAACCCCTAGACGCTGTGGATAAGATGAAACTTCTGGCCCTTTGGGGGGCTGACATCAATGGAAAGGAATTGGAACATGGCAACACTGCTTTGCACCTTGCAGTCAAGGTGAGAAATTATGATCTAGTAAAATGGTTGTGTCAGCAGCCGAATATCAACCCGGAAACAATGAACAACGAATTTATGACGGCGTTTCACATAGCGTTTGTGAACGGAGATAAGAAGATGATGGAGGTGTTGAAGAAAAATGGAGCTCAGTGCAAAATTCCTCTGCAATCAGAGACAAATTCTGGAGATGAAGACTATGAGCCGCGAAGCAAAAATCTCAAGCATGAAATGTGATAAGTGACGTTTTTGCAAGGTACAGTGTTGTTTGTTTTAGAACGTTTTCATGACCTAGTAGATAACAGTTATCTATTATGTGAACAAAAGGTACCTATGAATCGAATTATCAATTTTTTTACTGAGTCACTAGAGCACTTGGCAATAATTCATAGTCGGTAACGAGTAAACATCGATTGACGTCATTGGACATGCATCGAGAGATGAATTATGGGTTTGCAGGTGCGTTTATTATCGCCAGCGGTCAACGCACTGGCAATTGGCCAAGGAATAAGATCAGCAAAAAAGTATTCTTTTCAAAAGGGCTAAGGGTTTAATTTAAAAGACTAGAAAATTAAAAAGCAACACAAGTTATGCAAATTTAAAATATACGGTTCATAATCATTTTTAAATGTATATAGTCCATGATAATGCATAAGGATACACATAGAGCGGTATCAATGCATCTCAGAAGAGATCGCAGACAAGATATTGAAGTAATTTAATTTTTCATTTTCCAGTTCCTTTTGTTGTAAATAATAATTTATAATATTTTTATATTATTATTATCTTGTGTTATAAAAGGATATCTTTGTTTCAAAAACTTTATATGTAATCAGATGTTATACTGACAATAGACCGTATACACTTCTTTGTGACATTTGTGATATATTTTAGTTCATTCTCCGAAAAGCTACAAAAATAGACAATCTGTTCAGATATAATTCATCTTTGAGACTCTCCTTTGCTTGACATTCATGCACGATTAATATTCACCTTATGTAGAGTAACAAAGCGGACCGTATTTCGGGCTACCTTGAAGAGGACGAAAAAAAAACAACAAAGGTCCCGGGGTCATTGATCTTTCTGGAATAAAAGCGCACGATGCATCAGAGTGACTTCATTCTATAAACATTCGCCGCGCCACACATTCGGGAGACACAGTACCGATGGCTTACTTTTCTTGTATTGTGCCAAGAGCCTGGGACGCTGTTCCAGAGTTTTTTATTGATTTAATTATCCACTCGTTCCTAGAAGAGCAATGGAAGCGTCATGAAACCCTTTTCGGGGTAGCAATAACTTATGATGGTATCACAGCAGTTTCCCAGGATTACCAATCAACTGCCGTATGGTTCAAGATCATCGACGACGTTGGAGATCATCCGACCCATGAAAACTACATGATAATCGAAGTTGCTGAGATCGAGTGACCCCAAGTGTGTTTAAGTGTAAAAGTGCTAGTGTTAAGTAGGTTAAGATTAATTTTAAGAAATTTTGGTCTCAGAAATTATATTTCCTTGTAATAAGAATTTTCCTGTTATTTATCTCTAATATTTTAATGCGCACCCACTGAAAATCTATTGATATACAGCAATTTAACTCACATTACTTCATAAAGTAGACATTTTTCTAACAGCCGAATGGGCTTTGAATTTCGTAAAGTTCTTAAATTTCGAGTTCGAAACACTTCCTTGTTACGATGACTTTTTGTTTTCAAATAAAACATGGTTTACCGCATTGGAAACGTGTACTAGTCCAACAGAACGCATAATTTAATACTAAAACTGGTTTAAATTCCCGTATTGTGTTATGATTTTATTATTGTTAAAAATGGGTTCGCTGTCGACCACAATCTAGCTCAAGGCTAAGATGCGGTCGATGATGTAGCGAGCTCATCCGGAAGAATACTATTTACTTGTACTTTAAAGATATTCAGACTGTATGAACTTGGAAAAACCGGCAGAGAATTCCACTCCTTGGCAGTACGCAATATAAAAGATGTAGCGCTCAGTACGTATCCGAGGGATCTCGACGAGATAACGGTATACTCCGCAGTGCGTCTGGACGTCCGATAGAGAAAAAAGCAGACGGGAATACTCAGGAATAATCCTGCCTGAGCATATTCCTCGAACTACATCTTATTAAAAAATACATAGGTAGGCTACTTTTCGTCTATGCGCTAGGCTCATTAGACAAAGATCTTTGACGAGTGAAATGCCACCCTAAATATCTAATTCCTTTCTTCTTCTTATCGTGTAGGAATAGTCAAGTATGTGGCGAACTTGGCTAACCCTGGTGCCAGAGTTTTCAAACCGTATAATGGCCTCTGATTTGGTTTTAACGACTGTAGTCAATCGACAACAGCCTGGACCGACAGCTTAAAGTGCCCTCCGAAGCACGGAAACACTCGTGGTAAATTGCCACTTTGATCACTCATCAGGTTCCCTGCCTCTGTTTACGTTGCTTAACCTCACTGATCGGTTGAAATCAGCGAGAGTCACTGGGCTACGAGCGCTTCAATTCCTTCCTAATCGTGTAGGAATAAGTATGATTACTAATCTGGACATTTTCAAAAATCTTCCAGAAGTGAAGCCACCTAGAGGTTTCAAGCAAATCCTTCAAGAAGAAGGTCCAGAGTGCTTCGCTAAAGCCGTGAGAGAACATAAAGGTTTGTATGTAAAAAGCTTTCATCTTATCTCATCAGCACGTTTTGACTTTTGACTAGTGATGCAACGAATACCACTTTTTACGAAGCGAATACGAATACGAATAGTGTCATTACTATTCGGCGAATACGAATACGAATAGTAAAGGCAGTAATAAAAAATATTAACTTCGCATTTGTAGAGATACCTATTTATTTAAGTGATTTGAAAACTTGTCGCGAGATGTGATTTTATCACTTGACGCCCTCCAACGCAAAAACAAACTTTGAAATTTTAGATTCTGGCTTCATTGTTTTTCTCATGACATAAAAGTAAGTTAATTCGTTTTAGTATTTATTTTAAGAATAGGATAGAAAGTAAAAATAGAAAGTATAATGTCTTATTTATTAATTTATTATATTATAATTATGTTTAATCATATTAGGTTATTTTGCATATTTTCATCATCGAACAAGCAAATTGATCTACCTACTCTAAAACTTACTGGCCTGTTTTTCAAAAAGCTTCCAAATTTATTTATTTTTCTCTTTTACGTGACATAATACTTTATTATTATTTTGTACTTAACCCAGTTAACTATAGTATAAAGTACACAGGCAAAGTGTATAAACACGACTCCAATGACAAACAAAATATGCCGACATAAAATCAGTCAATAGCACATCAGGTAACTACGAAATGTCAAATTTCCCCAATGGATAGTAAACTCTAATGCTTGGAGATAAAATTGATTGAAGAAATTTGTCTGTTTTGGATAGCATGATGTGCTGTTGACCCTGTACATTCAATTCAAACTTCTCGCGAAAACACCGAAAATGCGGTGCGTTCGGATACACATATTTAATACAATTATCTCGCCTGGATGCAAGTCATTTCATACGAGCGAGGTATGCACGTTCAATTATATTGATAATATATTGTTCAATATCGGAGTCATTTTCAATACGAATACCATTGTGATATTCGGCGAATACGAATATTCGTATTCGTATTCGTTGCATCACTACTTTTGACCCTTATGGACCACTTCCTAAAAAGACAATTTCCAAAAAAAACAACTTCCTAAACGAACAATTCCCAAAAGGACAATTCCCAAAAAAACAACTTCCCAAAAGGACAGTTCCCAAAAATACAACTTGGGTCAATAGGTATCAGCAGTACCCGGGTCGCCAAAGACCTACTCTAGACAACAAAAGAACGCAATAAAAAAATCATATAGTTACCTCTTTGATACAAGTGGCCACCTATTTCAGCAAATGCCCGCCTATCTGGACAAGTATATTTAATTAGCGAATTTTCTTACCGCTAAGGTGTGCCTAAACTTCTTATTCAACAATTTCTCACCACTTACTTAACCGTCAAACAAAAAAAATTCAGAAAATATCTGAATTTTGTGCACATACACACACATATGCAGGTACACACACACACACATATATACACAACACTACACACAACATACTTTTATTTCTTGGTTTAGCTTTTAATTTTAGTAGGTTGTGACAATACCAGTGCAGCAGCCTAGCTGTGGCACAATATTGAGTCAATCCCAGTTACGTTTTCAAACTGCACAATGGCCTCTGACTTGGTTTTAACGACTGTAGTCAATCGATAGCTGGGACCGACAGCTTAACGTGCCCTCCGAAGCACGGAAACGCTCATGATGAATTAATCAATTTGTGCAGGTCTTCTGCTAATGGACACGACGTTCCGAGACGCACATCAATCTTTGCTAGCTACTCGGATAAGGACGCTCGACTTGCTGCGTGTGTCTCCTTACTTGGCCCACAACTTAAGCACCTTCTACTCTGTCGAGAATTGGGGAGGAGCTACTTTTGACGTCGCTTTGAGGTGAGGTTTTAGAGGCTAGTATTTAATAGGAAACCTCAAAGAAATTTTAATTATTTATTGTTTATTGCTCAGGCAAAAGAAACACAACTTTGAAAAATTATAAAAAAATATTTTTTTTTTATCTGACTGCTGTTTGTATTTGTACATCCTTAGACCTTAAATTATTAGATAAAAAATGAAAGAAAAATGTTACCTGCCCCATTCTGAGATTAATTACCAGATGTCGCAAGTTCAAATTCTGGGCAATTCTTTGCGTGATGGGATGACAAAGCCTTATGATTTTTATCGGTCATATTGTGGCTATTTTTTTTTGTTATGTTCAAAGGGCTCAGGTTGCAAACATAGATATTTATGCCACAAATACCTACGTATCTCTTTTAGGTACCTATCTAGTAACCACTACCTAATTATAAAATCTTTAAAGTCTGTAGGTAGTTATTACCTAAAGTAAGCTTTTTAGGTTAAACACATAGAGACCATATTACTGTTGTCGATTTTTTTTTCAAATACTCGGACTAAAGTTTTTTTTTTCACATGCGCTTTCACTCGGCTCTAATGCCGACTAGATACTAGGCATCGGCATAGGTACTAGGTAGGTACAAGCTCTATCTGGTGGTAAAATTTGGACTTACTCGTGTGAAGAAATGAGGCTACTCATCTCCTTTGCAAGATAGTCTATGACGTGTCTTAATGTAATTGTTGTGACGTCTGTCTTGTTTTAGCTTTGTTTGTATTTTGGATTTCTATCTACAATTAAAACTCATATTTACTTCCTCAATCAGTTATTTATTCGTTAATATGGTAGCAGAGAACAAATTTTCGAATTGAACTGAGGGTTTAGCTTGGCATATTTAGTTTCGGTGGTAAAACCAAAACAAAGTTCGAAAAAATTTGAAAATTCGACGGAACGAAGTCTGTAATCAAAGATGGATAAATCAATTGCGGACGTTTCCAAGATTCAAATAGGGGACTTAGATGCCAAAAAGTTTAAAACGTGGAAGTTTAGAGTTTTTATGGTGCTTAAAGGGCTACCTGGGGCAAAAGATGTGTTGGAAGGAAAAACACCGAGGCCAACATTATTGCCTGGTGCCACAGCAGAAGAAAAGACCAAGTACTTGAAAGAAGTTCAAGACTACGACAAAATTGACAGCATAATTTCCGTCCTGTTGACGTCAAATTTACCGGATGACATACTAGAGAAAATGATGCGTTTTACTTACTCCAAGGATATGTGGGATGAGCTACACAGACTTTACGAAGGCTGCAACGTAGATAAAAGGTACGAAATGTGTAAAACTTTCTTTTCATACAAGAGAGATGCTACGCATGATATGGCAACTCATGTTTCGACGCTCAAGAGTTTATGGCACGAATTACATAGAGCTCTGGACCTGGAAAAGGATCTGCCAGATATACTATTAATTTATAAAATTCTTGACACGCTACTGCCGGAATACATGACGTTTGAATCAAGCTGGCTATTGATGACGAAGAATGAGCGCACTGTCGATAACCTGACTGTACAGCTATGCTCCCATGAACAGATTCTTGTGAAAGGAAAAGAGGAAAACGGTGAAGGCAGCAGCAGTGCCGAAGCATTATGGGTAAATACAGGAAAGAAGGAAGTTAAAGCTGTGAGTAAAGACGAAAGCAAGGAAAAGACAAGAAAAGATAGGAAGAAGTGCAAATACTGTGGAAAACTCGGTCACTTTGTAAGACAATGTGAGAAATGGATAAGTGGAAGGCCGAAGAAGTCAGAAAAGGACACTAAAAATGTCAACATGGCAATCTTTTCCATAACGGGTAATGAAGCTAAAGATACAATAAATTTTTATGTGGATAATGGAGCAACCAGCCATGTAACAAATAGAGATGATCTTTTTGTGGAGTTTAGCCATTTTAAGAGCAAGCACACAGTACGAGGGGCAAATGGTACAGAAATCCAAGCAATTGGGATTGGCACCATTCAAGCACAGGCACAAGTAGATGGTGAAGTACATAATGTTATGCTTAAGAATGTATGGTACGTACCCACCATAAGCAAAAATCTTTTTTCAGTCCTTGCGGCGCATGACGCAAACGAAAACAGTACATTCGAATCTACTCCAACGACATGCATATTTAGAGTAAATGGCGAAAAGCGTCTCATTGGTAAAAGGGCGTTGCACGGAGATCTCTATAGACTAGAGATGCGATGCATGAAGCCTGCAGAAGTAAACCAATTGACAACGCAGAACCTTTTACAACTATACCATGAACGTTTTGGTCATCAGAATAAAGCACATATAAAGAAGTTGCTCGAAAATGAAATGAACATTACAACAGAATTAAAAAAGGAACTTTGCGAAGGTTGTATCTATGGAAAATCTCATCGATTAAAATTTGGTACCAGAGAGAAGGCAACCCGACCTGGAGAGTTAATCTGTACAGATGTTTGTGGACCTTTCCCGTATTCTTATGCAAAGAATAGATACTTCGTGCTATTCAAAGATGTCCATACCGGTTACCGTTGGGTATATGTGATGCGAGAGAAGTCGGAAGTTCATCAAAAGCTATCACTGATGCTAGCTGAAGTTAAGGCAGCCGGTATAAAAGTGAAAGAGATTTTGAGCGACAATGGAGGTGAATTTGACAATTCTAAAGTTCGAAGTATACTGCAAAAAGAAGGAATCGTACAGCGATTGACGATGCCTTACACCCCACAGCAGAATCCTACTGAGCGAGAGAACAGGACTGTTGTTGAAATGGCAAGAGCCATGATGTATGCCCATGGACAGATGCCAGAAGGCTTATGGGCTGAACTGATTCTGACGTCAGTGTATATCCTTAACAGAACGGGACCAGGACCTGATGGGAAATCACCATATGAATCATGGCATGGCAAGAAGCCAAGAATAAAGCACTTACGTGTAGTGGGAACTACATGCTATCCTCACCTTCCAAAAGAGAAACGGAAGAAATTGGACAAACAGGCTCAGAAGGGAATCTTAGTCGGATATGACAGCGATGAAGGATATCGGATTTGGGATGCGGAACATCACAAATTGATTCGATCACGTGACGTCACCTTCGAAGAATATCCCTTACTTAGAGAAGAAGAAGATTTGGTAGTAACCAAGTCAAATCCTGCCAAAGTAGAGCCTGAGAATAAGAAAGAGAAGAAAAGACAGATAAATTCTCGAAAGAATTGTTGCCAGAGCAGTAAATTCAACCTTGAGTTTTTGGGATTCCAGTATGGATCTAGCAAAGACTTTGCTGTGGAAGGAGAAGCTTCAGTCAATGATAATGAATCAGTAGTTAATGGCGAAGAGGAAGTAGTCAGTGACGAAGAAGTTGTCAATGATGAAAGCACTGAAACAGAACAAGGGATACGAATCAGAAATGAAGACGTCTCTGTAAATGATGAAGACGATGACATAGCACGAGGATATCAAATTGGAAATGAAAATGTTTATGAGGATGCAGAAGATGATGATGCCCCAATCCATATCGCTGAAATAGAGAACGAGGGTAGGATGACTTTGCGGAATCGTGAAAATCTGAGACCTCCAAGCCGATACCGTGATTTTGTCTGCAATGTCTGTCATACACTGTCCAAATCTGAAGAACCTATGTCAGAGCCGACCACATATAAGCAAGCGATTGAAAGTATTGAAGCAAACAAATGGCGCAAAGCGATGGAAAGCGAAATTAACTCTCTTAAAGAAAACCAAACTTGGGATATGGTGGATCTACCCAAGGGGAGAAAAGCAATACCATGCAAGTGGATCTTTAAGATTAAAACCAATCCTGATGGTACGGTTGATAAATATAAAGCTCGTTTGGTGATAAAAGGTTACTCACAAAAGAAAGGGCTGGACTACTATGAGACGTTTAGTCCTGTGGCAAAGACGAGCACAATAAGAGCTGTTTTGAGTGTCGCTGCACAAGAGAATTTAACATTGTCTCAATTCGATGTTTCGACCGCGTTCCTTTACGGAAGCTTAAATGAGGACATTTACATGAAACCCCCTGAGGGATATACTGATGGTTCAGGCAAGGTATGCAAACTCAAGAAGAGTCTTTATGGCTTGAAACAAGCACCTCGCTGCTGGAATCATTGCATTACCGAGTATATCCTAAAGATAGGATTCAAACAATGCGAGAGTGACCCTTGTCTCTTCATAAGAAACAAAGACAGTAAAGATAAGAAGCTGATTCTGGCGTTATATGTTGATGACGGGTTGATCGCCTCTGCGAACCCGAAAGAGACTGAGAGATTTTTGTGTGAACTGAGACATCGATTCAAGATCACGACGAAATCTGCCTCATACTTTTTGGGAATTGAAATTGACAGAAAGACTGATGGGTCAATAAAAATTGATCAGAAATGTTATTCCAAGCGTCTACTAGAGAGGTTTAATATGCAGAACTGTAAAGCTGCTGTGACGCCGATAGTCAAAGATGCTATCCTACAAGAGAATGAGAAAGAAGCAGCTCCATTCCCATTCAGACAAGTGGTTGGTGCACTTTCTTATTTAGCTGTTGGGACAAGACCTGACATAGCGTATGCTGTTAGTGTTGTCTCAAGAACATTAGACAATCCCAAACCTGAGGATGTGGCGAGAGTGAAGAGGATCTTACGCTACATCAAGGGCACTATTAATTATGGGATTACTTATAAAAATTCCACTGCGACAAAATGCCTACAAAGCTATAGTGACGCAGATCATGGAGGAGATCTTACTACAGGACGATCCACTTCCGGAATGGTCTGCCTATATTCAAGAGGAGCAATCGCCTGGCAAAGTAAAAGACAGAAGACAGTCGCGATTTCTTCCACGGAGGCTGAAATAGTAGCTGCCAGTGAAACGGCCAGAGAGGTCATATGGCTAAAGAAGATTCTACAGTTTATTGTGACTGGATATGTCCATACAGAACTTCATCTTGATAATGAATCTGCCATAAGTTTAGCTCACGACCCACCATATGAAAGGCATCAGAGGACAAAGCACATTCAGATCCGGCATTTCTTCGTGCGTGAATGTGTGCTTACAGAAGATCTAAAGGTCTTAAAGGTGGAAGCTGAAAAGCAACTTGCTGACTTCTTGACTAAGCCGCTGTTTAAGCCAAGGCTTAAAGAATTAAGTAGTCTTATAGGCTTAACATAGCCAAGATAAAAACGAGACGGGATGTGAAGAAATGAGGCTACTCATCTCCTTTGCAAGATAGTCTATGACGTGTCTTAATGTAATTGTTGTGACGTCTGTCTTGTTTTAGCTTTGTTTGTATTTTGGATTTCTATCTACAATTAAAACTCATATTTACTTCCTCAATCAGTTATTTATTCGTTAATAACTCGTATTCTCTTAGGCAAAGAATTAATGGAATTGAGTTTTTCCGTGCTCATACCTATATCCAAATCTCTTTAAAGCTCGAGTGAATAAGCTTCTACTGGGTAAGCTTGTTACATCCTCGTCCACATCTTGTGGTCAAAAGCGAACCCTTTTGTTATAAAAAAGACCGCTGCTGTCATGAAACAGAAGGAACATTATCCTGTAAGCTGCTTAAGTGCAGATCCGCGTCGCATCATACTGGTATTTGCCTCTCTCCTTGCTAACCGCCGTAGACAAAGAGTTAATTCGTTCACATTGCAGGTTCCTGCACGAGTGTCCATGGGACCGGCTGATAGAGATGCGGCGTCGAATCCCGAACGTTCCATTCCAAATGTTGCTCCGCGGGTCTAACGCCGTCGGATACACCAACTACCCCGACAACGTCGTTTTTGACTTCTGTAAATTAGCCGTATGTATAAGAACAGCCATACTCACACACACACAAACGCACACATATACAAGTTATTAGTAAAGTTTACCAGACGTCGCAAGTTCAAATTCTGGGCAATTCTTTGCGTGATCGGATGACACAGCCTTATGATTTTTATCGGTCATATTGTGGCTATTATTTTTTTTTGTTATGTTCAAAGGGCTCTCGTAGGTTGCAAACATAGATATTTAATTTGAAAAAGCAGATTGTTATTTTCTGTTTCCATACCTACCGTTTAGACGTGGTCGCACGGTGTCCTGTGGCAGCATATTCCGAGTCACCTCCATTTTAATAGGTACTTATACAGTGTTTTCTGTGTTTTTAAGTTTGTATTGTATAATTTTGTTTAAGTTTTCGTTAACTTAATTACGTACTTTAGGTCTGTATATTGAGAGGAGGCCTTTAAGATGGCCTCGGGGGCGCCACTTCTGCACGGAAATAAGTACTTATGAAAACCTCTTAACTTTTAGATTGGAAAGTGATGTCTTGTCTCTACCACTCGACCAAATCGACAGCCGGTTCGGTCGAGTGGTAGTGGCGCTGCCTCCTGATCGACGGGTCCTGGGTTCGAATCCCAGTCGGGGCAAATATTTGTGTTAAAAGCAGATGTTTGTTCTCGGGTGGGGTGTTTGTGTTTATCTTTATTTGTGTTCCGAGGGACCTACGACACAAGGGAAAACCTTAGTGTGGGTCTTTGAGTGTATGGCGCTTTATTTATTTATTTATCTTTATCAGGTGCAATGTGGTATGGACGTATTCCGGGTTTTTGACTCTCTCAACTATTTACCCAACCTCATCCTCGGTATGAAAGCGGTCGGTAAAGCAGGCGGCGTGATCGAAGCCGCTATTTCTTACAGTGGAGACGTTTCTGACCCCAAGAAGAAGAAATACGACCTCAAATACTACTTGAAGCTAGCTGACGAGCTGGTGAAAGCAGGCACTCATGTGTTATGCATAAAAGACATGGCTGGCGTGTTGAGACCTCAGGCTGGCACGTAAGTAGATTACTTTTATGTTTTTTAGACAAGCACAGCACACGCTGTGGAGTGTGGAGTGAGATAGTGTGTAATTGACACACTGTACTGTCATTTGACGGCCGGTTTGGTCGAGTAGTAGTGCCGCTGCCTCTTGATCGGCGGGTCCTGGGTTCAATTCCCAGTCGGGGCAAATATTTGTGTAAAAAGCAGACGTTTGTTCTCGGTTCATGGGTGTTCGTGTCGTGTCTGTCTTTGTGTGTTCCAAGGGACTCACGACACAAGGGAAACCTTAGTGTGGGTCTTGAGGGTGTAGCGTTTATTTTATTCTGACAGCTCGTGTGTTGACATCGACAAGTACCCGTAATGTTATTCATAAAAAAATGTTCCTCGTTCGACAGTTTGTTAATAAAAGCAATACGCGACAAGCATCCCGACGTTCCGATTCACGTACACACGCACGACACGAGCGGCGCGAGCGTGGCGTCGATGCTGGCGTGCGCGTACGCCGGCGCCGACGTCGTGGACGCGGCCGTGGACTCCATGTCTGGGATGACGTCACAACCTAGTATGGGCGCTATCGTCGCTTCTCTGCAGGGCACGCCTATCGATACTAGTGAGTACAGATTATAAATGTCGTATTATTTTTGCTATTACTTTTATGACACTATATCAGTCAGTTATGTAAAAGTAATTTCTCAATGACTAACTTTCTGCCAGACTTCGTTTCCAAAGGAATTCCGGAAAATTATGTGGACTATGTCACCCGCTGATAAAAGAGCTTTCTATGGGTGAAATATTTGTTTAATTCGTTCCGGTTGTTTTTGAGTTCATTCGTTACAAACAACAAGTCTTTCCTCTTTTATTATATTAGTGTAGATATATTTACGGGACCAAACACCACATATGACTAGTTTCTGAGATAAAGTAAAAAAAATCTCTTTTTTGAAGAAAAAGGCGGTTCAGTGCACGCACTGAATTCTAGCCAATTAACTAAGTAAGTACTTAACCGTTTTTTTGCACGAAAATTTTAAATAAATTCTTGTTTCTTTTTTCACTAATTTTATCGGCCTAACTTTTCTGTCGTAGAAATCTAATTTAAATAATGTAAACGTTTCCAGAAATCCCCCTACCAATAGTGTCCGAATACTCTGCGTACTGGGAACAAGCGCGTACTTTGTACGGCCCGTTCGAGTGCACCGCTACTATGAAGTCCGGCAACGCTGATGTATATATTCATGAGATCCCGGGCGGACAGTACACTAACCTGCAGTTCCAGGCATTCAGTCTTGGACTCGGAAGCCGATTTGAACAAGTTAAGAAAGCTTACAGGTACGTGCGATTCTATTAATCGTATATCTTTACCTTTATTACATTATAGCCACTTTAATAGCTATTTTATTGTATTTTACGTAGTAGAGTAGATGTCTTGGCTAAGAATCGAGGCGCAGTAAAAGTACCTACCAATCAACTCCTGTTAGTACTTTTTTAATTCACTGAGATAATTTCTCTCAAGGCTAACTTCCTTTAAAACAGTAATTTGGATGTCAGTTAGTTCTACTTAACTGTACCTATATACGTCAACGGTGTGCCTGCAAAGACATTTTACGAATCAAAAGTCAACAAAGATGAGTAGGAGATAGTCCTCTAAAATAGTGTTGAAATTGACCGATCATCAAATGATAATAGTGGTAATTTGGCCAAGCATTTCCGAATTTTGGAATGCACGTTAAAGCGTCGGTCGCATCTTATGTCATTTGACTAGTCCTTGAACCATGTCGGAGGACATTGTGGTTTGAAACCTGACATCAGGATTGCCCAATTTCATAACATAATCTACATAATAAGTAAGGATCGTTACATGAAAGGGTAGAAATAGGTGTTTTTCACTTTGTTTTTCAATTTTCCAGAGAAGCAAACATACTTCTAGGAGATATTATCAAGGTGACTCCATCATCGAAGGTCGTTGGTGACCTGGCGCAGTTCATGGTCCAGAACAAGTTAACGCAAGCCGACGTTGAGAAACGCGCTCACGAGCTGTCATTTCCGCGCTCTGTAATAGAATATTTCCAAGGACTTATCGGCGATCCGTACGGAGGGTACCCTGAACCACTCAGGTAGGTCACCCTAAACATTTCATTTGATTATATAAACTCTTTTATAAGTTGACGCATACGTATAAAACGGCACTACGCAACGCGCAAAACACGCGTACACTTAGACAGTAAGGGCTCCAAACCGTCCTATAAAGGAATCATCATTCTATGCAGATTTGAGGATTTTTTTGAAAATATATTGCCTAGAAGTAAGTTCTGAAACATTCTAGGACAGAGTTTTTATACCTACCTTGCAGAACACTTCCGCAATAAAAATAATAAATCAAAGTAGCGGAATCTTCTATTATTCGGTTGTTTTTCTTTTCAATTATAGGACTAAAGTGCTAAAGGGCGCTAAGAAAATAAAAGGAAGAGCAGGCGCGGCTCTGAAGCCTCTAGACTTCAAGAAGCTAAAAGCAGACCTTCAGAAGAAATTCCTCAATGTAAGCTTGTTTATTAGATACAAAAGTTATTAGATACAAAAGTTGTCCTAGCACTTTTACCAAGATTTTAACTAGGTAATTTGAGGTATGGTATGAACCAGAATTTGACTAATCAGCGGAGCTAGCATGAACATGAATTAACATGATATGAACTTTCGTCCACGATACGGCAAAATTGGCTTCTACAGTATTCCTGGGAAGAATTAACCTTAGACCCTAGCGGCGTATTTTAAACGCGCCGACGACGCGCGTTTTCAGCGCCGTAGATGCCGATTTTTGCGTTTTCATAGATTTAAACGCGCGTGTAAAGCGCGGTCGAAACTCGTTTGTATCGCTGTATCTGTGCGTATACGCGCTGTAAACGCGAGTTTCACGATCGCCCCGTGTGCTGAGGTTATCGCGTTTTAGCGCGATTTGTTTGAAGCGCGTATACGCGCGTCATCTACGCGTCGTCGGCGCGTTTAAAATACGCCGTCTGCTAGGGGCCTTAATAAGCTTTTTAACTGGTTAAGTACCAGGTAATGTCTTAACTATTTAGATAAATATATCTCGAAAACCACTGAACTATCTACTATCTACTTACTATCTACTTAATTATTTAATATGTTGAGGTACAGTTTAGGTAATTTTTTTGGTAATAAGTAGTATAATAAAAATTTACTTAGTTTTAAATTTACCCGCTATTCTGATATCAGAACGGTGGTTAACTTTCATGTTGTGATTTCTATGTAGTGAATGAAGTACAAAAAAAATAACAAGAGGTACTGAATAGTACATTATAGGTACGTTTACATGATGCAGGTTTCAACCGAATTTAAGAAATACTCCCGCGATTCTGACGTTCACTTAAATTTTACTTCACTTCCAGCGTAGAAGCTCGCAAACGATCCGTTAAAAATTGTGTCTAGGCAACATTGCGATATAAGTACTTCGTACTAGAGTGGACACTGCGAATCGCTAATGGTCCATGGACCAGAAGTCCTTTATTCTGCGCGGCGGCGGGCGCTAATCTATCTAAAGAGAAAAGATTCGATTGTTTGTTTGTTTGCATTGAATAGGCTCCGAAACTACTGGACCGATTTGAAAAATTCTTTCACCATTAGAATCCTACATTATCACCAATGGACATAGGCTACATAATTATCCCGAATTTCCACCGGAACGAAGTCCCGGGTGGAATGCTAGTGAGTAATAAAATAAGACATTCCCAGAGCGCGGCGCGAGCTTACATATTTTGTTTGCAATGTCTACTCCATACGTAAGTAATTACCTCAATGATTGCTAATGATATTTTACAAATTAATATTAACCTTATTTCATAGAACATTCTGGATGTTACTTAAAATAAGTCAAAATTACATTAAATACATACAAAAATATTCGTTTATTCAGGGTATTACATTAAAAGATTTAAATACATAAAAAACATGTCCGTTCATTTGACTCTACTGACTCTACGCCTATTCGCAAAGGTGTAGTCTTTCCCAGAGAAGAATAGGCACGAAACTCTGAGGGTGCTCTTTTTACTCTCATTAAAAAATCTTATTTTCTAATTTTAACTAAATCTGAAATAAAAGAACTAGAGCTGAGCAGTTTATTTCCATGGCTGTTTGTCTAACAGATAATCAGAAATTCTGTAAGTAATAAAAAAATTATAATAATTATATTATTATTGTCCTTGGGTGCATTTCTCTAGTGCATACAGAGATAACTGCCGGTTGGTGTCACATTACTAAATTAAATTGTCTATTGAAGGGGCCTCTACGTGTTGGCTTCGGCCCCACGCATGCCTTCCAAAAGTCTGGGACTTAATTGCCCGAGATTATGGGTCATAAGACAAACATATAATTCTATTTTTAATTTTAATTATTTTTTTCTTTTATAAATTGTTGAACAGATCTCGGATCTGGACGTGATGTCTGCCGCGATGTACCCGAAGGTGGCCCAGGACTACTTTAAGTTCCGCGCTGAATACGGACCCGTCAAGTACCTCGATACTAAGACATTCCTCGTCGGAACTTCGGTAAAGGAGTTTTTTACAAGTTCTACATATGAATGAAATGAATTGTTTCTTAAGAGTAGTATATCTAACAAAGGTTATAAAGAGTAGTTATTTTGATGTAAGTAAGTTTTTTTTTGTATGTATTATGATATGGCATACTATTACTTAATATAGTTTCAATCACAACACATTGTTTTTGGAGAAAAAAAAACTAAGTAAGTAGGTATTTCTCTCTCTGGGTAAATTGATAGTAATTCTTACATAACTTGCAAAATATGTTATGTAAAGCCTGCCGTGTTGACCTATGCGTCATCGGAAAATTGTAAAAACCGTACCTAATATTACATTGCAATTTGCCCAGTAAAATAAAAATTCCACAAAATTTTGCGACGGTTTGAAAAACTGACACCAGGGTTAGTCAACTTTGTCACATACGTGACTATACCTACATGATAAGCAAGGAATAATGGTCCCCGATAAGAAAATGGTTCTCGGCACGGGCTTAACCAGAATTCTGTTTCGGGGTGAGGGTTTAGAGCCTGGGTTCCTAACCTGGGGGTAATTACCCCTGCGGGGGTAAATCAGATATTGTACGGGGGTAACGAAGAACCTAATTATTAGTCGTAAAAAAATAATAACTGTGAACCATATTCGTGGCAGTGCTACAAACTTGAGAATCTACAAAGTTCTATGCGATGAAGTTGTGCAAAATTTAATTTTCTTTTGTACAGTCAAGAGCACGTCAAGCTTGACACTTTGGACCGGCCCTGCATTGTTTGGCGCGCGGTATAAATAAGAGCTCAGCTTAAACTGGTAGTGTCAAGCGTGACCTGCTCTTGACTGTACCACACAGAGGTACCAAACAAAGAACACAAAAAGAAAAAGAGTTTTCTCAAAAATAAAAGATAAAACATTGCTTGTATTGTATGGTTTGATGACGTTTTAAAGGGGGGTTAAAATCAGTTTTCCTCATTGGTTACAGGGGTAACAATATTAAAAAGGTTAGGAACCACTGGTTTAGAGGATCAATCTTCTCTTTTTTGCCGATACGCGGTACTTTACTGTGTTTCGTAGAGGGATAAGGGCAGAGATAATCATGATTTTCAAAATTGGCTACGCCCATGGCTCTCGGTATCATTAAGGCCCGTGTGTTACAGGTAGGCGACGCCATCGAAGTGCCCTATGGTCGCGGGAAGGCTTTATTGATCAAGACATTAGCTGTATCGGAACAGATGAACGCAGTTGGAGAGAGGGAAGTTTTCTTCGAAATAAACGGACATCTTCGGTCTCTGTTCATACGAGACACTCTGGCCAGTAAGGTACGCGCTGTAATCTGGGCCCTGTTTAGTAAAACTTACAATTATTGTAATAGTACATTTATGATATAAGTATGGTGTCGTACACATGATGTCCGTCATGGGGTTCAACGTGTTATAGTGCCTATATAATTCGAAATTTTGATCCAAAACTCTCTTAATGAAAAGACTAGAATAGAATTTTTTTTTAATAGGACATTCAGGATGTCACTTAAAACAAGTCAAGATTACATGAAATACATACAAACATAGTTACATTAAAGGATTTCAATACATACATACGCATTCGTTCTATTGACCCTACTGACCTACTGTGGAAATTCCATAAAAATGTGAAATCGAGAAAACATTTACATATAAATACATTTACAATATAGGATAGGTACAGTGGCGTAGCTAGGTACATACAGTGGGGTCGGGACCCGTTCGACAGGTAAAGTTCGGCCGGTCACAAAAAATGACCATAGTTCGACCTGTATTTTGGTGTCGTTTCGACAGGTATGCATTTTTTTTCAAGTGTCGAACGGCACTGGTATTATTTTAATTTATTTGAAGGAGCGTTTCGGCCGGTGTTTCTTTTATATGCAAAATTTAAGTCCTGTTGGTACAGTTAAGCTCGAAAGTTAAAACAGATTTACATATGATCAACATTTGATATTAAGCAGTTCTATGCGTTATAAGCTTTTAGCTAGATAACCAAAGGCCCTGGGGCAAAAAAATTAACTAGAGCCCCAAATAAACTATTTAAAATCGTTTGTTCTGTATTCGTCGTGTTCCGAATTCGACGTACTCCAGATTTGTCGTAATCCAGACTTGTCGTACTCCAGATCCCCTGTATTTTTTCAAATAATTTGCCATTATTAAAGTCGCGTTCCTGGAATCTGGTTTATCTATATACTTACATATTATAAAGAGGAAAGATTTGATTGTTTGTTTGCATTGAATTGGCTCCAAAACTACTGGACCGATTTGAAAAATTCTTTCACCATTGGAATCCTACGTTATCCGTGATGGACATAGGGTACATGATTTTCCAGAATTCCCACGGGTACGAAGTCCCGAGCGGAAAGCTAGTTTATTTATATTCCGAATGTGGGAGAAATGTTCACTAGTTCAATTTAAAGTTTTTAAGACATATGTTGAAAAGTGGTTAAGTCAGCCCCCGTATCTAAATAAACGCTACACACTCTAAAGGCCCACAATCTACCACTCGATCAAACCGGCTGTCGGTCGAGTGGTAGAGGCGCATTCGAATCGTATCTGGATCATTCGAATCGACAAAACTTGAGTCAATGTAAAGATCAGGGCATCTATGATTTGCGGCTGTCACTTTTTCTTCTGTTGTGCTCTGAAGTAACCTGCCTGTGTTTTATTCCAGACGATTGTTTTCCACCCTAAAGCTTCAAAAGAGGATCCGGGCGATGTGGGAGCGCCAATGCCCGGAACTATACTCGGTAAGATTTGTACAACTTATTGTTTTATTTGCAATGGCACAATAGTGGCTATTTAAATTAAATAAATAAGGTTAATTTAAATAAGAGTGTAAGGGAACTTAGCAACAAAACTGAATTCAGACCACACCGTTCTGAACGATTTTTAAACTTTTTGAAGTGAAAACTTCTTTAGCGGCGTTGAGCACTTTTAGTATGGAGAAAAAATGTTAAACTCGCGATGAACTCGCGTCAGATCGTCAGATGTCACGTGACTCTGATCGAAAATGCGTAGGATAGTATGCGTATAAACTTCTTTAGCAGCGTTGTGTACTTTGAAGTATGGGTGGAAACCCGGACGGATGGCAGCCCTATGGTAAAATTATCTCTGTGACAGATGTCAACGATTATTCGCACATAGTGCGCAAATACCGATAGACTATTTTACTGAATTGAAAGTAGACAGTTTGGTCGAGTGGAAAAGTTGCCAGATTGTAAGCAACAGGTCAAGGGTTCGAATCCTGAGAGAATAACGGACTCTTTTCGTGTATTTTGTTTTATTTGTTAATGTTCAAGTTTTCACTTCTGCCTGCACTCCCGGAGTGTAACCCGTTGTTTTTTTATAGTCGAGATGTAAAGCTAAGGCTAAGGCGTCCTAACCATTGACCCTTCGAGCCGGAAGCGAACCCACGACTCATCTGTTATTTTAATTCACAGAAGTCAAAGTAAAAGTCGGTGACAAGGTGAAGAAAAATCAACCAATCGCAGTGATATCGGCGATGAAGATGGAGATGAATGTAACTGCGGGCAAAGACGGTGTAATAAAGTCTTTGCATGCAAAGAAAGATCAGAAACTTGAAGGAAACGACCTTATTGCAAAAATCGGGTAGTCTCTTGTATGCCTTCCTATGTAGGACGATTTCTTCAGCCTTTTTGGCTAATTATCGATCAATGCATTGCCTCAAGTAATAATAAGCAACGTAACATGAATCCTTAATGCTACGGAGCTAAGATTTTTTGCCAAAAATATAAGCACGAAGAGACATCCGCCGCCTTAAAACGGAGCGACGGACGAAATAGTAGATTGTTACACGAGGGCGGTAAGGAATCAATAACACCCGAGATAGTTCAAGGGTGTTATTGATACTTCTACCCGAGGTAAACACTGCTTTTCATCCTCCATGCGTGGTAAATAAAATAATTGTAAGTAAAAAGGAAAAATAAGTTTTTTAATTTTTGCAAATTAGACAAAACCCGCCGTTCTATTTTTAAAATCGAAACATGAACGCGACATTTAAAATCGTAATTATTCAGCATGAAGATTTTTTTCCAACTATTTGTATAGACAGATCTTGTTCCAATTTTAAATTTACTTACATCCCTGTTTTGATTTATAGGTGTGTTATAGTCTACTTACATCCCTGTTTTTGGGGAGGTAAGAAGTCTTTCCTGAGCATGGAGGATGAAAAAAACCTTTGCTCCGTAGCTATTAAGATCGTTCGTGTATAAAACAGCGCCTAATTATTAGGCCCTAATACCATCGAGAGGCCTCCAATTTTATCGATTTGTCACAGTCACACGTGTGTGAAGTTGATATATATACAAAATGGTGGCTGCTCGTTTATTAGTTCACTTCAGCTCGAGCACGATGTGCTCGCGCGCGGAATGCGCCGCGGTCCTATGTCAAAATGTCAACATTGACAACGCCAGAGGGCGAGCAAGCCTTTGCGCGGGGCCCTCGCGCAGTCAAAGTGAAGTTTCAGCGTCAGCCGAGTGGCGCGCCGCGAGAGTTTTTCGCCATCGTGCTCGAGCTGCTGATGTGTGTATGCTACTCGCGCAGTAGCTGCAGTACTATGGCAATAAATAAATCCTGTAAATATCCATTCAATTTTGTAACGGTGAATTCATAAAGACAGCCAGAGAGACTGGGTCTTTTTGTTTTGAGTATTTATCATAGTCTGACCCGAACTAAAAACAACCTTCACCCATCTGTTTAATGGATGAAAAGTTGTTACAAAAGTTACAAACGTTGGGTTGTCTTTAATTTCTTGGCGTAACTATTAGGTTGGCAGGTATATCGATTCTAGTTATTTTCAGCCATTTGTTTAATAAACAAATCTTATCCAAATACTGGGTGAAAAAGAACCTCCTAGCCAGTATCACTCAAAAAACACATTTATGAAAAAAAATGATTTTTTTTAAAATATTTTTTCAATGGGATTTTTGGCAAAATATTACTCCTACACCAGGCACGCGAGGGGTGCGAGTAGCGCTCGGGGGGTGCGTTTACGTGTCTACGTTTAGGAAAAAAAAAGCCCAAAAAAAAAGTGTTCAGTAAGTGATACTGGTTCAGGATTTTCAATAAAGCTAGGAAGTTCTTTTTTACCACCTAAGCGAAGTTGATGCTGATTGAACGAATGGAATGATGTACATTGCTGTGTTTAATCAAGGTCTCATTATAAAGAAGCAATCGACAACATTCCATTCGTTCACCCAGCGTCAGCTTCGCTTAGATGGTAGCCCCCCTGTAGAGTTGTCTGCAAAAAAACCTTGTTTGAAATGAGGGTTGTCGAGTTTAAAAATGTTGATGTGAATGTAAACTTGCGACACAGGGGTCGGAAAAAAAATAGACTACCCAACATTTATATATGTATTCTATAGGCGTCATACTTTCGGTTGGTATCGTTAAACTTGTGCACTGTTTGATAAAATGTAATTTTTCTATTTTTTATTAATAATAGTTTGGCCAAGAATTTTTAGCCAACCCACTCGCGATTTCATCCATTAAACAAATGGGTGAATGTCGTTTCTAGTTCGGAGCTTCTACTATTATGAATATCGGAAATCATGGTAACTTTTATCGACGATTCTATGTAGACTGCTAGGACGAT
Organism: Aproaerema taeniolella; assembly: GCA_949987775.1. Classification (NCBI taxonomy): domain Eukaryota; kingdom Metazoa; phylum Arthropoda; class Insecta; order Lepidoptera; family Gelechiidae; genus Aproaerema; species Aproaerema taeniolella. Next base: position 17,581,427 of record OX465259.1, on the reverse strand, counting down.
GTTGATTTACGACGTATTTTTGCGAAAATATCGAGGGTATAATATATTTTACACAAAAGAACATTCGATACTTTTATTAGGTACCAATAATGTTTTTTTTAGATTATTGCGAATTTAGGTAATTATTATTATGTAGTATTTAAAATTTAATTAGGTTTTTATACAATATGCATAACAATTGTGATTTGTAAGTATGTTTATTTGTTTTCTAGGTAGATTAGCTTTGTATTAGAAATAAATTATTATTTGATATATTATAAATAGATTTTTATTATAGTTTCCGTTCCATCACATCCTTGCTTGCTGGTGAAAGAAGGCAGAATGGCTTCATATTTTCTACCACTGCGGACTAAACCGCTTAGATAATTTTAGAGAAACAAAAAATTTTGGCGCGAATGGGACTTGAACCCATGACCTGATTAGATCTCCTGGTGCTCTCAACTATCGTGCCTACAGTAGGTTTCGCCCTAGTCACTACTTCGAATACAATACAATACAATATACTTTATTGCACAATTTGAAAAGAAATACAATGATGAGACAATTACAAGTAACTTTACAAAAGGTACAATATAGGCGACCTTATCGCTTCAAGCGATTTCTTCCAGGTAACCTTTGGGTATGAAAAGTCGCATAGTGAAATCAAGAGCGGGCGCAATATATAAACCTAAACAATATATATTCAACAAAATATAAACATATATTTCATATAAATACATATATAATATAATACAGTTTAACATAAATACAGTTTTATATGTAATTATTCGATACATAAGACACACACACACATAGTTAAAGAGGAGAAGGAAACAGGAAAAAAAACAACTAAGTACGTAAAAGGAATACGGAAAACAAGAGAGGAAAAGTAATTAAAAAGTAAAAAAGAAAATTAGGAAAGGAAACCATTTATTTATATCCACACTGGGCTTCAAAGTAGCCCTTGAGACGCTTTCGAATAAGTGGAATGAGTCTGTAGTTCTCCGTGCGAGACACAGATGGCGCTCACCTCCTCGCAAAACGTAATGTGCATTTTGGGAATGAGAAATTTCGCCACTTGACATGAAGGCATGATAGCTCAGTTAAGAGCACCAAATCTAATCCTGGGGTCGTGGGTTCCCTAAAATGATTTGTGAATATCCCTCACGCGGGTAAACGTTTTAAAAATACTAAATTAAAATCCGCTTGCCCTTAATGCAGAGGCCAGTGCATCAGGTTACTCCATTTTCATTGCTTTATTATTTACTGTTGACATTTAATTTATTTTATTTTAATTAAGTACGTTTTATTATTTTATTTTAGTGATAAGCGGTGATAACACAGTTGGTAATGAGCCAGACTTGTAATCCGAAGGTCGCGGGTTCAAATCCTGGTGCGGGCCTGTACCACTAAATTCGTCTTTTCGGATTTATGTAAGGATTTCTAATTATCACATGTTCAACGGTGAAGGAAAACATGGTGATGAAACCCGCCCGTCCAAGAAAATTCATTTTCGAAAGACGAGCGAGCGGTCCACCAACTTGTGGTGGACTACGGCAAAAAAAACAATTATAATAATAAAACGTCTTACCAGCCCATATACGTCACGGGCCTCCCTCCTAAAACACGGAGGGGATTTCCTTCGCCTCCCTCCCGCACGGGCCTCCCTCCTAAAACACGAAGGGGATTTCCTTCGTGTTTTGGGAGGGAGGCCCGTGCCCCTCGGTGGGGACGTATATGGGCTGGTAAGATGTTTTATTATTATTATTGTTTTTTTTGTGACGATCATAACTTAAGCTGAACTGACAAATTAATTTAATTTGACATTGCATGCTTTGTTATAAATATTCTAATCTAGTGCAAAACCGCTCTTATCACAATAGCACAGAGTGCACGCGTGGTAACGTGATGTGCGGCCGTCCGTACTACACTACTTCGACAAAAAAAAGACCTTATTAAAATTGTCATCTTGTCATATATTATAAATTATAATAACATTTACAACACATCACAAAACTAAACTACATTGATAACATTTAGACTCATACGACCAAATTGATTTCATGGCAGTGTCTTAGATCTAGTTTTCCTTAAATTAAATATGAATAAATATACATATAAAAGAGAATCGTTTCATCAAAATTGTGGTAATCTGTGGAAGATACCAAAACGCCTAGTGTATTTTTTGTTCAGTTTATCGTTGACGTTTTATTGTTTTTTCTACACACATGCCCTGTAACTTATTTTCTAGGGGGGGGCCTGGTGAAAATTAAATGTACTCTAGCTACGCTGTGTATTCAAATGTAACTGATACTGTATTCTAGTAGTTTTTGTGTGAAGTTATTTATCAGTATTTTAGGGTAAATCATAGAATTTCGAATTGATAACATTCTGGAGTGGGCCCTTGACCATACTGGGGCGGGCATACCCCCCCCCCCCCCTTTATACGTCTATGCCTGTTCCTTTCTAGGCTACTGTATCTTATGTATTCTTAATAACCTAAAAAGAACACCTAGTTTTTATATATAGTAAGTATCAAAAAGTCAGAAAGTTGCTTTCTATGTATTAAAAATATGCTCTTAGCACAGGCAATACGGTCTAATTTATTAATCAAGAACTACATTAATTTCGCTTCAAGTTATTCTATTAGAATTTCTGTCGTTACTTTATTCGATGTGGGTGGTTTTTTGCCGTAAAATATATGAATTCAACGTCATTAAAATTTTCGAATACAAAATGCGAATAGGTGGGATGTATAGGTAGTAATATAAGTGATAATATGGGAACGGGGCTTTCTGCGAATTCAACAATGTACTTCGGCATCTTCTGATACCGACTTTCGATAAAAAAGTAGATAATTTATACCTCTTGAAATAAAATGCCAAATAGGAATTATATCCTCAATTATTTATTAGTAAGGGGAATATCTAGCTAACGGTATCTACTCTAATGATTAGCTTAGAGTACCCGCATTTATTTTGAATCTGGAGCGGCGTCCTATGGTCCCATGCAGTGTATAAGATCTTTATTATCTCTTGTTAAATAAAAAAAAACAATCACATAACATACACATTTGTTCATTTGTTTTTGTTTAATGTTGTTTTTTTTGTGTGCAATAAAGAGTATTGTATTGTAATCCTCGTTTTTGGTCGAGATGATCTTTATTGTTGTATTTTGAATAGAATAGAACAAATATTTATTTGCTTAAAACATGGTAAATACAGAGTCGGTCATGAATAAAGAGAGCAATCATGTTTTGCCAAATTGAATATCTTTAGCATGCAAATCAGGTTTCATTAAAATTAAAAGTTGACAAGTCCATAAACGCATTAAATTACAAAGTGAAATGTCAAAAAAAAAGAATAGTTCATTTAAATTAAATGTCAATTAAATACGATGTCAACTTAAAAAAAATTGCATGTCAATAGCAAAGTAATGAAGTCTGTTATAAGTTATAAAATAGGTTCCGTAATAATATTGCCCTGATGTAGGTAATATTGCAAAAATATTGATTGTTGAACTTATCTATGTGGAGATCTTCCTCTTTTTTTTAATGGATTCAATTCTAGCACTGGGTTAAAGATGTGTTCTTGGAGCAAGCTCATGAAGAAGCCTACTCGCTCGAACTATTAAAAAATTGAGTTCTATGCATAGCTAATATATGGGGCGATTTAGATTAAGCCTTAATCTTAGTCGCCCCATATGTTAGCTAGCTACCTTAATCATTAAGGTAGCGAAATTTTCGGGGGTGATTTTCCCCACGAAACTGTACAACTTTCCCCAAGGAACCTGTATAAAATTATCAAAATAAAATTCCGACTTCCCATACAAAGGCAAATAAACTGATCAAGCAAGTTGTATGGAGAGGCGAAATTTTTTAAATATCTTCTTATCGTGTAGGTATAGTCAAGTATATGGCGAACTTGGTTAATTCTGGTGCCAGTTTTCAAACCGCATAAAGGCCTCTGACTTGGTTTTAACGACTGTACTCAATCGACAAAAGCCGGGACCGACAGCTTAACGTGCCCTCCGAAGCTCGGAAACGCTCGTGATAAATTGCCACTTTTAGTGCCCCTGTGTACGTTGCTTAACTCACTGATCGGTTGAGACCAGCAGCGCCACTGGGCTTAAAGCGCTAAATATTTAAATCTATGTCACTTGGGCAAAATTATCAGTTTCACGAGGAGAATCACTTTCTAAAATTCAGTAATCTTGTAAACATCTTAAAAACATACTCTGCCCCCCCCCCCCTTATTTTATGAGGCGTTGCCTTATCCCATCGAGCAAGTAACCGGTGTAGGTGTATTGAACATAAATTAGTTAGAATTTTTTTACTATACTATGGCCGTTATCAATTGAGTCGTCGGGCCATAAATCATTTCCCTATGTCTATCTCGCTTGCACTTACGGGCTTTATGGAGCCTATTTCGTTTGCACTTACGGGCCTTACATTCCAATCTCTTTTGACATTTATGTCCTCACGACTCAGTTGATAACGGCCATACTATAAAAGCTAAGGTAAAGGTGGTGGCATATCCTACCTTGCCTGCGAGGGAGAGAGATGCAAGTAGTAGCGTGACCGCGCGCCGCCTAACAAATATCAGTACAAAATCACTGAAGTTTTGTGAGAAACAATCGCTCTAGATTGCACTTCTACTAATTAACTGCAGTCTTATTCATAGTGATCTAGAGCAGTATTTCCCAAACTATGGGTCGCGACCCACTGGTGGGTCGCGAGAAGATTTTAGGTGGGTCGCGATGGTAACACCAAAAAACGTGTGGTTCGGTCAGCATCCGCACGTCGTGTGTAACTCAGCTCAGCCTACACGGTGGCGGCGGCGCGCCGGCAGGGCAGTGCGCGGGCGGCGGTGGCGAATGCAACTAGCCAATGTCCCTCATTTTCTTTTTATTTTTTTTAATTTTTTCCCAAGCGCCGGATAGATGGCGTTAAACTAGGTACGTTACTGCAACGTTAGGTCGTAAAGATACCATATCCTTTAACAAATTTTTAGGTCGAGGTGGGTCGCCAAATTTGGACTATCATTTTAGTGAGTCGCTTCCCAGTCAACTTTGGGAACCACTGATCTAGAGAGATGCTAATCAATGCGCTGAGTTCGAAACCCAGTGTCACGAGCAGCGGCCGTACCGCGCGATTGAATATATTCTGTTAGCTTGAATGTGCTCATTATCCATTACGGTATCGGTACTCAACGTTCGAATAATCTTTAGTACAACGTAAGCATTGTAAACTGTTTACACATCTCGACGGTATCTCGAAAGCGAACTGCGTGGGATTGGGATCATTACTGTCGCGAGCAATGTGTTCTGTTTTTGCGCATATTGCTGCGACACCGGCCCCGCCCCTTTTTCATATCTCCCTTTAGTTTCTGTAATCTGTGGTCTTATTCGTTATTTAAGTAAAGTTCTTTTAAGATTTTTTTGAGAAGTGTGCCGTTGTCATGAAATAATATAAAGAAGTGGTAAGTACTATGTTAAATTAATTATACTTAAATGAGAACAGTTTTGCAAGTTATACTTGCGGTAGCTGCCATAAAAATCAATACTTCAAGTACCAATACAAATGGTAAAACCATGTGTACAAGGAAACACATACAGGACTTTAGGTATCTCTCTTTCAACCTCTCGGGTGGTTAATCAGTCCATGAAACTGAACAACTTTCCCTAGGAACATAGGTCAAAATACAAAAAAAAATGAGTTTCCATACAAACTTCATCAGCATATAGCGCATTTTGTATGGGAGTTAAATTTTTTTTTTCGTACTTTGACCTATGTTCCTTGGGGAAGTTGTTCAGTTTCATGGACTGATTAACCATCCAACAGGTAGAAAGAGAGATACCTAAAGCCCTGTATACATATACAGGGTGTAAAAGACTGCTTAGCAAGTTGAATCTTCCCATAACTATGATCAACAAGTAATTTTATTCCTTCGAAACGAGTTTTAGTTATTTACCTGCTTCAGTGCTACGCAACGCAATGTTTGGTCGAGTGGTAGTAGCGCTGCCTCTTGATCGACAGGTCCTGGGTTCGAGCCCCAGTCGGGGCAAACATTTGTGTAAAAGGCAGATGTTTGTTCTGGGGTCATTGGTGTTTGTGTCTGTCTTTACGTTTGTTTCAAGGGACCCACGACACAAGGGAAAACCTTAGTGTGGGCCTTTGAGTGTGTAACGTTAATTTTTTTTAATGTATTGCGAAATAGCGCCCTACACGCGGTTCCCCCGCGCCGCCGCTATCAGAATGCAATGTAAATATTATTTTTTATTTTTTTATTATAAGATGGGTTAACTCTTGACCTCAATCTTGACCATAAGGTCAAAGATAAGGTCGACGATGGAGCGAGTTAACCCAGAAAATGCCTATAAAGGCACTGGTACTCCCACGCACCGACGGAACACAGCAAGCTGTTTGGCGTCGGACTTCGGTAAGAGGGTGGTCGCGAACCAGACGGCCCTTTACAGAGCCTACCACACCGCATGAGACCATAGGACGACACCTCAGATTCAGAAAAAAATCAAGTGTCGTTGCCTGGGATGGATTACTAGGAGGCAGGTCTCATTTGAGTTTCCTACGTCGCCTCTTACGACACCCACGGAAAGCGATGGGGTGGTGTTATTCTCAACCGATCACCACACGGTTAAGAAACATGGAAAATTGCTGTTTTCCATGTTTCTTATATTGAGAAGTGGAGTGTATTCGAAATTTCGAATAAATAATTTAATTTTAAAGCAGAACATATTAAAAAAACATAGAAACATGGAAGATCTGAATTCGGGGTTTCATTTGCTAAGCTATCTCTTAAACCCTGTATATTTGCATTACAAAATACAAAACTATTTCACTTCAATAAAAAAGTGAAATTAGTTGAAAATGATATTTAAGTAGTTTAGTAAATAAAGAGTTTACATATATAAATACATTAATTGGAACATTTTTCTCTACAATTAGTTTATCTTAATAAATATCTATTTTACACTTGTCCAAAATACATATTTCAAATGGCTAAAATAGCCTGATGCAATCAAACCTGCAGGACTAGCATATGCGCGTGAGATAAGATGGCATGTCTAAATTATTCTGTTCCGTGTTGGCTCGAGATACATTATGGAATGACTTTAAATTAGTAGGCGAATCCATTTTTAATAAATAAAATTGTTCTAAAAATGAAGCTGAAAAACTTTCCCAGAGGAACTTTATTTTAAACTTCTCATACTGAGGCATTCGGTTTGTGCAAACCCGTAAGGCTCGTACAGAAGGAGACTTAAGTCTTGATCTATACTTAAGTATTGATTGTCTCTGTCTCTCACTATCAAAATAATAAAGACGACTGCTACTTAAGTATAGATCAGAGTCTGAGTCGCGTTTTGTAATATGGATCTTAGATAGCTTCGAGTGTACTAGGTAATGGTATTCAGTAAGGAAACATCCGAATACTAGACACACGGTATATTTAAGAGCTTAAAAAACTTTTTTTTTCTAAATGACTACGCTGTTGGCCTTTATAGCTTCACCGAGCAAGTGGCGAGCGCAGATGGCTCTCAGCCCAATTAAAAAATACAACAAAACAGTTCGATATCGCGTTTTAAAATAGGATTAGCGCCACCTGTTGACATCTTAAGGAACTAAGTTTTGTTTGGTTGTACAAAACTGATCGTTCAAGTTACTTATACTCGTACAAGAAGATTATTTATCACAATCCAAATTTTTCAGACGCAAACTTTATAAAAATTTAACAAACTTAACCTCAATTTTTTGTTAAAAAAATTTACCTTATTTTTTTGTTTCTACTTTTCATATAAATATTTCAAGCTAGATCATCTGAAGCATGAGGATAATTCAAAATTGTAAGGAAAAAAAAACATCGTCCAATTGACTTGAAACTTGGTAAGTAATAGTACTCTTCAACACAATTTGTGATACCCGTGTTTCTGCGTCTTACAAAATTCATCCTATAAGACGTTAAAAGGGGACGTTATCAAAATCAGAAAATTTTGGAAAAAAAATTTTTTTCCTCCTTATTTACGTTCTATCAACGTTATTGACACCGTAAGAAAAATTTGGATGGTGATAAAAAAAATCGCCCTGTACACAAGAGGCGAACATTTTTTTTCATAATTCGACCTGTGTTCCTTGGGGAAAGTTGTTCACTGTGGTGAGCAGATTCACATTTTTAATTATCTCGAACTAATTTAAAATCACTCAATATCAGCCATTTTGTCCATTTAGTTCACTGGCATTGCAGAAGGCGCGCTCCTTTGTAAAAGTGTGTTTATACAAGTGTTTACATACATATAATACAGGGTTATTGGAAATACTTCACGATGATAGTAGGGGTCATTAGCTAATCGAATCACCCACGGGTAGATGAGGCAAAAATGTATCAATTTCAAAGAAAATCCTGTTTTTTTTTTATATTCCTTCAATTTTTTTTTAAACTTACGTATACGAGCCAGTACAAATGTACAGTCAACGGCATATCAGGTTACCACAAACTGTCAAATTTCCCCAATAGATACTAAACCCTAATGCTTTGATATAAAATTGAAAATCGATTGAAGAAATTTGACAGTTTTGGATAGCATGATGTGCTGTTGACCCTGTACCTAAAACAATGTAAAAAGTAAAGTTTACCAAAATTCTTATTATTATATAACCATTTTTACGTACCTACCTAAGTTTTTTTAATCCGCTTCTAAGTAGTATAACCCAGTTTTCGAAATTACTGAGTATATTTTGTCCCATCTACCTGTGGGTGGTTTGATAGCTAATGATCTCTTCTATCACCCCTTAAAGGGATCGTGACGTATTTCTGTCACCGGAAAATTGTAAAAACCGTAAAATTACAATTTTCCGCGATATTACAATTTGACTATAGTGAAATTATAAATGTACAAAACTTTAAGGGCCGCCTGAATAAAATTTGGATAAGTTAGGTTACGTTAGGTTAGGCTAGGCTTTTTTAGGTTCGGTTAGGTTGCAATAATATTATAAATAAAAAAGTCTAAGTTTTGGAACTAAGTTTTGTTTGGTTGTACAAAACTGATCGTTCAAGTTACTTATACTCGTACAAGAAGATTATTTATCACAATCCAAATTTTTCAGACGCAAACTTTATAAAAATTTAACAAACTTAACCTCAATTTTTTGTTAAAAAAATTTACCTTATTTTTTTGTTTCTACTTTTCATATAAATATTTCAAGCTAGATCATCTGAAGCATGAGGATAATTCAAAATTGTAAGGAAAAAAAAACATCGTCCAATTGACTTGAAACTTGGTAAGTAATAGTACTCTTCAACACAATTTTGATACCCGTGTTTCTGCGTCTTACAAAATTCATCCTATAAGACGTTAAAAGGGGACGTTATCAAAATCAGAAAATTTTGGAAAAAAAATTTTTTTCCTCCTTATTTACGTTCTATCAACGTTATTGACACCGTAAGAAAAATTTGGATGGTGATAAAAAAAATCGCCCTGTACACAAGAGGCGAACATTTTTTTTCATAATTCGACCTGTGTTCCTTGGGGAAAGTTGTTCACTGTGGTGAGCAGATTCACATTTTTAATTATCTCGAACTAATTTAAAATCACTCAATATCAGCCATTTTGTCCATTTAGTTCACTGGCATTGCAGAAGGCGCGCTCCTTTGTAAAAGTGTGTTTATACAAGTGTTTACATACATATAATACAGGGTTATTGGAAATACTTCACGATGATAGTAGGGGTCATTAGCTAATCGAATCACCCACGGGTAGATGAGGCAAAAATGTATCAATTTCAAAGAAAATCCTGTTTTTTTTTTATATTCCTTCAATTTTTTTTTAAACTTACGTATACGAGCCAGTACAAATGTACAGTCAACGGCATATCAGGTTACCACAAACTGTCAAATTTCCCCAATAGATACTAAACCCTAATGCTTTGATATAAAATTGAAAATCGATTGAAGAAATTTGACAGTTTTGGATAGCATGATGTGCTGTTGACCCTGTACCTAAAACAATGTAAAAAGTAAAGTTTACCAAAATTCTTATTATTATATAACCATTTTTACGTACCTACCTAAGTTTTTTTAATCCGCTTCTAAGTAGTATAACCCAGTTTTCGAAATTACTGAGTATATTTTGTCCCATCTACCTGTGGGTGGTTTGATAGCTAATGATCTCTTCTATCACCCCTTAAAGGGATCGTGACGTATTTCTGTCACCGGAAAATTGTAAAAACCGTAAAATTACAATTTTCCGCGATATTACAATTTGACTATAGTGAAATTATAAATTTACAAAACTTTAAGGGCCGCCTGAATAAAATTTGGATAAGTTAGGTTACGTTAGGTTAGGCTAGGCTTTTTTAGGTTCGGTTAGGTTGCAATAATATTATAAATAAAAAAGTCCGTCAATGTGAAAAAAAATGGGACAAATGGTCAAATGGTGATATGAGTCTGTAGTTCTCCGTACGAGACACAGATGGCGCTGACCTATAAGCACGACGTATGTGCTTAGTAAGGGAATGAGAAATTTCACCGCTTGACTTGAAGGCACGATAGCTCAGTTGGTTAGAGCACCAGGAGATCTGATCCTGGGGTCGTGGGTTCAAGTCCCATTCGCGCCGAATATTTTTCTTTCCCGAAATTATTTGTGAAAAATGGGACAGTTCACAAAGTACCGAGAGTTTATAAACTTACTAGTCAGTTTACAATATTGCGGATTTAACAATATTATGGTGACATTTCCAATAACCCTGTATATCTCGTTCCTTAAAAACTAATCCAACTTACCCGGATCCAACAGAGATCGATCTACCAAACTTTCACTAAACGAATCAAATTCTTTATCTTTAATTTCACTTACACTTTGAATTTCCACTAATATATTGTTTTTGCTTTTATGAAAACTGTTTTGCACATCGTCTTCTAAGGTAGGGTCAGCAAAGGCGACGGTTGGATCGTCGCCATAGCAACGCCTTTTGTGGTCTGTGGGAAGGTTGCAGCAAGAGTGTTCTACTTCGATTGCTTGCATTGTATTGCTAGAAAGAAAAGGGAAGGTCATGATTAGGAATAGAATCACTATCTGCTAGTAATTCATACTTTTAACCCTTTTAGCGCCAAGAGTTTTCGTCAAAAACGCCCACCACACGCCACGACTTCAAAAAGTTGATTTTTTTTATGTCGTGGCGTATGGCGAACGCTTGGTGAAATGATATTAAAGTCTTACCAGCCCATATACGTCCCCACCGAGGGGCACGAGCCTCCCTTCGAAATACGAAAGGGATTTAGGCCATAGTCCACCACGCTGGCCCAATGCGGGTTGGTGGACCACTCGTCTTTCGAAAATTTTCTTGGACGGGCGGGTTTCATCACGATGTTTTTCTTCACCGTTGAGCAAGTGATAATTAGAAATCCGTACATAAATTCGAAAAGACGAATTTAGTGGTACAGGTCCGCACCAGGATTTGAACCCACGACCTTCGGATTACAAGTCTGGCTCATTACCAACTGGGCTATCACCGCTTTTTGATAAAAAAAAAGCGGTGATAGCGGTGATAGATATATCAGACATTGGCAGCGAGGGCACGAAACAAACGTCTGATATATCAGACATTGGCGCTGAAAAGGTTAAACAAGTACGTGCACACACTTTCTCGTAGAAACAAACACACATACACAAACACAAATTTCACACACACATATGCTTGTTTTTGTACATTTGCGATAGCGAACTACACCAACTTTTTATTCTTTTTTTTTGTTTCAAATTTATATTTTGTCTGTTTTTATTATCCAGAGTTCAAACCATCCATTAAGTGTAAATAGTAAAATCCGTTATTGTTAATAAGTTTAAAATGCAGCTAAAGATATAAGCACTTTTGTATTGCTGTGGATTTTTGTTAAAAAATAAAATTAATCAACAGGTTTTCAATTTCTTTTTCCATCTAGTTCTCTCATTACAAATCACCGGCTGTTGTCGATTGACTACAGTCGTTAAAACCAAGTCAGAGACCATTGTGCGGTTTGAAAACTCTGACACCAGGGTTAGTCAAGTTCGCCACACACTTGACTATACCTTCACGATAAGAAGATTACAAATCCTTAACAATTTACTCAAAAAAGCAAAAGAATCTCACCTAGTCTTCCTCAGCACAGGTTGCCCCATAACAACTTGCAACTCCAGAGAATACAACTTAGCGAGCGACTCCAACTTATCCCGCTCCTCATCATCCTGGATCGAGGGTAGCATCAGCTCCGTCTGACAGGAATCCTGAAGGAACTTCGACAGTTGTTCATTGGCTGCGCTGAGGATGAGAAATCCTGGACGCTCATCCCGAATCCGCCTACATCCAGCCCGAATTTCTCTAACTTCAGTAATCCCGGCCGAATGCTCGCTACACACATCACTCTGTGGAGATCTCTCACTCGCGTTTAAGTCACTCGAGGAAGTTTTCTGCAAAGAGAAATTCGTACGCGGCGTTTCATTACACGATTCTTCCATAGACCTCTCTTGGAACGCTTGAAATGACTGAAAAAAGATTTCGTTCGCGTTCTGACCTGATACCCCTGCGTTTTTTATATCGCTGAAGCTCGAAAACGAAGAGTTAGGTTGGAGTATATCTCTCCTATCTTTTGGGATGAAATCCTCTTCCAGATCTATTATGGTTTTCGAATCGGACATCATTGCGTCATCTTCGTTACCAGAGTCTACTTTCGCGCGTTTTTTCTTGAATTTTTTCTCGCTATTTAGGAGATATTTCTCCTTTTTTAACCGCTTCGGCGGAGGCATGTTACTAAGCGATTGTGTGGCGTTGTTATTGATAGCTTTGGAAGATTTAAACGATAGGCTTTTGTTAAAAACTTTTAGTTCTTCGATTCCCGGCCAGTCAGTCAGTTCGTCGTCTCCTTCTCTATCGCTATCGTTCGTCACTACTCCATCCGAGTCACTACTACTAAGGGAACTCGATTCATTTCCTGCGCACTCCATACCAGTGTTCAAGTCTTCGAAATTCAAGGGATTCCGCAACGACTTTCCTGGATGAGTTTTGTTCGACAGTTTAAACTTCCTATGGTGCTTCCCTTCTCCGTTCTTCCCTACGCTTGTAGCGGGGAAGAATGGGGGAAGATCTGTAGCGACTCTGTAACCGATCATTTTGGATAATGTCGGAGAACCATTTTTTGAAGAACTTTTGTATACAAAGTTGAAACTCGAGCTACCAGGCAGCGAAGGAGTGTTTATAAGTGATTTCGACTTGCTAACTTCATTTTGTGACTTCAAAACTATTTTTCCCGGCAAAATTACTGAGTCCTTCTTATCTAGTTCGTATTTCTTGGACTTAAAGTCGCTTTTCCCGAAGAATGTTGATTTGGACGAGCATCCCCCGCTAAATGATCTCTCTCGCATCTTTTTCTCGCAAACTTCTTTGTCTCTGTGCGACCATTTTCTTTTGCCACAGAATGCATTTCTGAAATAAATAAAAATTACAAGCCATTTAAAATCAGTTACGGTTATCAGGTGTTTCATCTTTCATTAATTCAAGTGTTAGAGACAGCTTAAAAAACACTAAAATGGTGGAATCTACCCAAAACAATTATTGTTTTTTTCCGAGAATTTCAAATTACGGAGTTTTCGTTACTTTGGCGCTAGGGGCCGTCTACATATTACGTCACGCAAAATTTCGACTTTTTGAATGTCACGCTTTTTTGGTATCCCTTTAACATGTACTGTCACGTTCGGTAAGACCACCCCCTCCCCCCCATACGCTGTGATGTAATATGTGGATGACCCCCTACGTGACGAACCGCAAAACCGAGCCCCGTGCGCTGTCCCCTCGAAGGGGCGAATTACAACAAGGTGAGGGTGGTACTTCAAATTATTAATCAAAAGGAACGGATAAACATTGAAATGGTTTCCTTACCTTTCCTGTTTGATCGCGGTTGGTTTGTGCTTGATTACCGCCACCAGAGGGGAGAGCCCTTGGCTTTGTAGGGTTATGGTAGCTGGGGTTGTACTAGCCTGAAATGTTAGACATATAATGAATGAATGAATTATACTTTACTAGCTTTCCGCCCACGTGGACTTTAGGTGTGGGATAAAATTTAGCCTATGTCCTTTCTCAAGGACTAATCTATCTCTGTACGAAATTTCATCAAAATCGGTTCAGTAGTTTAGCCGTGAAATCGTGACAGACAGCAGACAGAGTTACTTTCGCATTTATAATATTAGTAGGAATTGCACACCAGAAACCAACAAAAAGTACATAAACATAAATAAACAAACAAACAGAATGTACAAAAAGGCGGCCTTATTGCTAATATTTGGTGGATACAAAAACAATGGGGAAGGTGAATTTTTTTTTTTAATATTTTATATCTATCTATACCTACACTCACACCTATAATCCCTTTCGGGTTAGGCAAATCAAATTAACTTTTTGTCACAATTATAGATGTTACAATTTTGGAGTTCGCTGTGGCCTACCAATAGCGTATTATGAAATCCTAAAATAATAAAAGATTAAAATTAATAAGTACGTTCTAATTTTTTTAAAATATTTTTTTATTGTTTGTAGTAATTTTTATATATGGGCTGATGAAGAAATGAAGAAGAAGCAATTTTTATTATAATTTTTTAAAGTTTAGTATCACGCTGATCGCGTTTTTTGAAAACCTCAGATTATTAAATAAAAAAATAAGAACCAATAATGTCACCTTCCCTTCCCCATAATAAAAAAAAGGGTAAGTAATTATAATAATTCGTAAATTCGTCTTTTCGTATTGATATACGGATTTCTAATTAATTATCACTTGCTCAACAGTGAACGAAAACATCGTGATAAAACCCGCAGGTTTAAAAAAAAACATTTCGAAAGAAAAAAATCATTTCGTGTTTCGAAGGGAGGCCCGTGCCCCTCGGTTGGGGACGTATATGGGGTGGTACTCGTATAATGATTCTGCGGGATTCTGCAGTAAGCTGCTTAAAAAAGTAATCTGACAGTGACCAAACAATAATTTTAGTGTGGATCTTTAAGTTCGTAGCGTTAAAAAAAAACACATCTCATTTGGTGATCAAAGTCTAAAACTCCTGCAAAAAAATGTATTTCCGCCATCTTGGATTAAAAAATTATCTTTAATAGCATCCTAGAACCTGCAGAAAACGACTCCATTATTATTATTTTTTTAATAAATTTTACAGTACAATTTTTGCATGCTTAACCTATTAAAAACTACCATCCTATTTTCAAAACGTTCAAAAGCCAAAATTTACTTTTTCGCTGCCATCATTCCGTCACCTAAACAAATCTTGCTACCAGTTTGAAATTGAAATGAAAAGCTAAAACAATTTCAGCTGTTTTTCGCCACCGTGAAGCCAAACTCAGGAGCAGTTTGGCAACAATTTAAACAACGAACCAAAAAATACATTTAGCTAACAAAACAGAAAACGTTTCGACAACCACAGCAGCACTTTTAGGTCTTCAGAGCTTAACAATTACTTTCGCAAGCTGGAAAAAATTGTGAAACAAACAGGGGTAAGAAACAATTATTTTTGTTCACTTTTAAGTGTTGTTTCTTATTTCTCTTTTTAAACGACTTCAAAAAAGAGGAGGTTCTCAATTATACTGTATGTTTCTTTAATGTTTATATACAGGGCTTTAGGTATCTCTCTTTCAACCTCTCGGGTGGTTAATCAGTCCATAAACTGAACATAGGTCAAACTACGAAAAAAAAATGTTTTCCCATACAAACTTCATCAGCATATACTTAGCGCATTTTGTATGGGAGAACAAAATTTTTTTTCGTATTTTGACCTGTTTCTTGGGGATGTTGTTCAGTTTCATGGAAGATTAACCACCTGAGAGGTTGAAAGAGAGACACCTAAAGCCGTGTATTACAGCTTTCTGCCCGCGGCTCCGCTCCGCTCGTGAGGAATACAGGTTATTTCATGCCCAGCTGTAGGATAAAATGTAGCCTATGTCCTTTCCCGTGGTCTAACCTATCTATGTATCAAATTCAGCAAAATCGGTTAATAGTTTAGCCGTGAAAGTGTAACAGACAGACAGACCGAGTTACTTCCGCATTTATAATTAGTAGGGATTATTTTTACAAATGTTTGTTACGCGATTAGTTTTGTTTTTCAAAAAAAACTAATTTACCTTTTGTTAATTAGTTTATGGTTGAAAGAGTATACTACCTCGATGTAGTTTCTCTGCGCGAACGAATCAATTTTGAGACGAAAGCGACAACTACCACCAACCCAATAAAACATGTTTATTTTATTTTTCCAATAATGAATTCGCCTTTGACCACAATCTAACTCAAGGGCGAAGATGCGGTCGCAGATATAGCAAGCTCACCCAGAAGAAGCCTATTCTCTCGAACTAGAAAGATATTCGGGTTATATGAGCCCAGAAATACAGACGCAGGCAGAGAATTCTATTCCTTAGCAGTGCGTAATATAAAATAAATTTCCACCGAGGACTTTGTTTCCGTGAGTTTGGGAAAATTATGTAGCCTATGTTAATCCAGGGTGTCAGCTACCTCCATACCAAACTTTATCAAAATTGGTCCAGCCTTTTGAGCGTGAAAGAGTAACAAACGCCCATACATACAAACTTTCGCGTTTATAATAATAGTACCTAGATAAGGAAGTAGGTAAGGATGCAAAGTACACTTAAAAAAATTCACATATTACTTTACGCCTCTCATTGTCCAAGGTCAGCTGGAAGAAATTTCTTAAAGAAATAAGCTGTGCCTTGTGTTCGTTTTTCTATTTTTTCTGTATTAATACAGGGTGTAAAAGACAGTTATAGCAAAAACTGAAACCCTGGACTCAGACAATCATTCTGAATGATTTTCCAGTGGAATTTTTCTCCGGAAAATGTTAATTTTTTTCATGATTTTTAATATTTTCTGCTAACTTTTTTTTTTACTTTTTAACCGAATACACTCAATTTTGCAATAAAAAACAATCATAACAACGTAAAACACGAATGCCAGCAATATAATCGGATCGCGCGAGGGGTGCGGTGTAGCGCCAAAGTAGGTAAATAATGAAACTCCTTAACATGACGTTTCTGGAAAAAAAATACTTATAGCTGATGATAGTTATGGGTAGATTCCCCCATTTAAGTATTTGCTAAGCTGTCTTTTACACCCTGTATAATATTTAGTTTGTCCTGTGTACAATAAACTGTTAAAAAAAATAATGCTATAGGTACCTCCGTAGTGACAGTGAGTATTTCCACAGGTGGCGAGCGTTTCCCATCGATATACTCTGGCGGTATCTTTTTAAACTTTCTTTTTCTTCTGACATTGGCCGGTCGCGTCGGAGAAAAGTTTTCATTGAATGAATCTGACTCGAAGTTGCCAATTTGACAGTAGTGTCGTGATTTCAAACTGCTCGTTTTGTGGACACTGAAAAAAAAACTGCTCTTAAAAAAGTATTCCATTGACCAGTGGCGTAACTACAGGGAGAAACTGAAAACATTCAACTGTCATTTGTCAATTTGCGCAATTCCATTCTGTCTTGTGCCAATTTTGACCAGTCGGACACTTACAGCTCATTTAGGTCTTTGACGACATCTTTCCAGCGATACCTTGGACGACCCACCGGGCGATGCCGGACAGGTTGTCCAAGATATGCCCTTTTGGCGCGATCCTCCCCTATCCTCTCTACATGGCCGAGAATATCACCTGAGATGCGGGTCATCGGAGTCTAAGAATGGTCAGTTAAATAGAATATCACCTGAGCCACGGGTCATCGGAGTCTGAGAATGGTCAGTTAAATAGAATATCACCTGAGCGGTCATCGGAGTCTAAGAATGGTCAGTTAAATATAATATCACTTGAGCTACGGGTCATCAGAGTCTAAGAATGGTCAGTTAAATATAATATCACCTGAGCTACGGGTCATCGGAGTCTGAGAATGGTCAGTTAAGTAGAATATCACCTGAGCTACGGGTCATCAGAGTCTAAGAATGGTCAGTTAAATAGAATATCGCCTGAGCTACGGGTCATCGGAGTCTGAGAATGGTCAGTTCAATAGAATATCACCTGAGCTGCGGATCATCAGAGTCGGACAGTGGTTGTGTGACGAGCGGCGCCTGCGGGGGGCTGCTCGAGCTGCCGTCCTCCACAATACTCACCGCCACGGCTGCGGCTGGAACCAATTTTTAAGTTAAACCTTTTGCAATGGATTTTTTATTTGAAACATTATGCAACAAATTTTTTATTTGAAACTATTTTAGTGCAATGAGATTTTTATGTTAGGTTAGGTTGGGTTTTTAGGGTTCCGTAGTAATCTACGAACCCTTATAGTTTCGCCATGTCCGTCTGTCCGTCTGTCCGCGGGTTTCCTAAGAAACCCTTGGTACTACAGAGCTGAAACTTGGCATGATTATACATATGAATCACGCCGACAGAACTGTAGAGTAAAATTTTAGAAAAAAAAAAATTTTTCGGGTGTCTCCCATAGACGTGAAAGGGCGATGTTTTTTTTTTTTCTCGCCAATATTTTTGAGTGGGGTGTTATAGGATAGCATATTAAAAGATAAAAGGGGTTTACTGAGAACGTTTTTCGATTCAGCACTCCGTTTGCGAAATATAAATTTTTAAAGTGAAAATTTTTGTCAAACACAAGTGTCCCCCCCCTCTACCTGCTAAACGGTTGTTTCTAAAAATGTGGAAAAATTCACGTTGGTAGAATATATAACGAAATTAAAAGGAAAACTATCACACATAACTTGGTCCTTCAAATTTGCGAGTAATAGTCGACCAAGTGCCAAACACTGTTGGGATTAATAAGAATATATTTACTGATATAAGATTCTTGGTACTACAGAGCTGAAATTTGGCATGGTCATAGATATTGATTGCTCCGATAAATCTAAAATATAAAATTATGGAAAAAAACATTTTTGCGGGTGTTTCCCATACACGTGAAAGGGCGATGGTTTTTTTTTTTCTCGCCGATACCATCGAATTGAATGACATAGGATAGATTTTTAAAATATAGAAGGGGTTTACTAAGAACGTTTTTCGATTCAGCACTCCGTTTGAGAAAAAAAATTTTTTAAAGTGAAATTTTTTGTTAAAAACAAGTTTCCGAGGGGGACACTACCAGCTAAACGGTTGTTTCTAAAAATGTTAAAAAATTCACGGTTGTAGAATATACAACGACATTAAAAGAAAAACTATCACACATAAGTTGGCCCTTCAAGTTTGCGAGTAATAGTCGACCTAACGTTTTTGGGATTAATAAGAATATGTTTACAAGGTTCCACGCTAAAAGTGAGGGGAGGTCGAAAGCCAAACTGTAACATATTGACATTTTAGGTGTCGTTAAATAGTTTTTTGGGGGTGTTAATTACGAAAATGACATCAAAATTATTTTAACAGTAGGTTGATATTATTTCTAACAGTAATATTGGCGTAAAAAAAAAACTAAAAAAAATTCGCGCTCGCTTCGCTCGCGAATTATATACTTACATTCGGTTGTATTTAGTCCAAAACAAAAATTATTTCCGAAATTACAAACTCTTTAATAATACATTTATTTTTAGGGTTCCATAATAATCTACGAACCCTTATAGTTTCGCCATGTCCGTCTGTCCGCAGGTTTCCTAAGAAACCCTTGGTAGCACAGAGCTGAAATTTGGCAAGACCATACATATAAATAACTCCGACAGAACTGTAGATTTTTTTTTCGGGTTTCTCCCATAGATGTGAAAGGGTGATGAATTTTTTTTTTCTCGCCAATATCATAAAATGGGGTGTCATTGGACAGCTTTTTAAAAGAAAGAAGGGGTTTACTACAAACGTTTTTCGATTCAGCGATCTGTTTAGGAAACATTAATTTTTATAACTAAAAAAAATGTGGAATAATTCACGAGGGTAGCATTTACGACGAAGTGTACCCTAATCCAAAATGGTTGACATACAAGGATCCAAGCTTTTAAGCGTATCACTTTTGTGAGGCGAGCCGAAAGCCAAGCTGTAACATATTGACATTTCAGGTGTCGTTAATAGGTTTTTGTGAGTGCTAATTACGAAAACGACATTAAAAATATACACCTGCTTAGCTTGATATTATTATATTATTCCTTACAATAAAATTGTCGCCAAAAAAAATAAATAAATATATATATATTTAAAAAATATAAAAAAAATTCGCGCTCGCTTCGTTCGCGCATTAAACACTTCCGTTCTGTTATATTTAGGCCAAACTTTTTAATAGGTACATTTCTTTATGATACTAAGAATAGTTTTTGGGGATTTTAACATCAACTATGACAATATGCTTGTAGAATTAAGAAGCCAGCTGCATATTTGAACCATGCTGCTACGGAACCCTACAATGCGCGTGGCCCGACACGCTCTTGGCCGGTTTTTTTTATTTTATTTTATAAGGGAAACATACAGTACATAAAATTTTCTTTCTTATGACAGCTTAGAATTAGATACCAGTGGCGTGCATTCCATACAAGCAGAAAAGCAGTGCCTACCCTAGGCTTTTCAAGGCAAAAAACTACAAAAATTAAATATCATAATGTACACCAACGATCACAGATCTTTGTGAAACGAATAAACGTTTTCCGAAATGACGCCATCTACATTTCTCTAACGAACGACCTTTAACTTTTCAAAACAGCGCCATCTTAACTTCTAATACTGAACTAGTAAGAGCCCTCGTAGGAGCGCGGATTTGCCTTTCTAATTAATCGTTAAAAGCACTCGTTTGAAATGCCTTTTTTGTTGATGTTTTGTGTTTCAATGGGGGCTTCTGATTGGCTGTTTCGCCTCCCCCGCCAAAAATTAATAAACTGATTGTATGGAGAAAAAAGCTCTGCCTATGAAGCGATGCTACCAAATTGAGAAGTGTCAATATTCGGTAAGTTTGAAAGGGCTGTTATAGATTTTTAATTTTGCGGCCTTTTGTCTTATTGGATGCATTCAGCCATATTGATTTGTTTTTGTTTTGCAACTACGTAACTTTTGCAAATTATTGTTTTATCAGTTTATAGTGATTGTTAGATATTTGTTTAAAACAAAATTAGTGCAATAAGTTGTGAAAAGTGTGGTGATGATGTTTGTTTGCCTAAACTACGTAATTTTTTAAGTTTACCTTTTCAAGAAAAAGTAAACATTACTTATCGCAAAAGGCCGATGCATGGATTTGATGCAAAAAAGGTACCGCCGTAAGACATTTTAATACTAAAATATACAATATTCATAATTAGTTCACGGGTTGTGTGCATACTAACCGCATAAGTATTTTGTTTTCCGTGCATTTTGTTTTCAAACTGTTATAAAAAAGTATGGAACGGCGCAGGGTTATTTTGATTTGAATAACCAATACAGCGATTTAAAGTTTACTCGTTTGGCAAAAGTCGCATAGAAACGAGTTTGAGCGGTCAATTAAAACTAGACAAGTTCACTGCCTACCCTGCCTAAAATGTCTATGCACGCCACTGTTAGATACTGATATTACTGATCATCGAACACCTCTCAACAACACCTTTTTTAAATGAACCAAATTTTTCGAATTACAGTGGTGGTCATATAATTAAGAACGCTTATTTAAAGGGAAGATTTTTTCAAACTACTGAGTTTATTTAGTTCCATGTATTTTTTTGTATTTCTCTCGGTATCACAAAACTTTGCCATACTAATGGTTAATTCGTTGGTACACATGATTAGCCAAAAACTAAATAGATAAACTTTATGCATTCGATCCGAACCTAGTATTACTCCTTACTGGCTGGTCACATAATTAAGAACGCTGAAAATTTTATTTTTTATTCAAATTTAAATAGAGAACACTTCGTGGCTCTATGGTTGTAGGTCACTGTTTGTATCAATTTGGCGCCATTTAATTCTATAAAAGTTTTAAAAGTGATTGTTTTGTATTAAAACAATGGGAAAAAATAAAAGTTGTGATGAATCTACAAGGGAAGTGATAATAAAACTTCGTCAAAAGAATTGGTCGTATAAAAAGATAGCCGACCATCTGCAATGCTCCAAAACTATGGTTTTTCACGCTGTGAAGCATTTTGCTACTTATCAAACAACTTCAAATGTTATACGTGCACCTAAACAACGTAAGTCCTCTTGTCGAGACGATCGAAATATCATTCGCTTGGCAAAACAAAACCCTTTTAAAGGCTCGAATGACCTAAGAAAAGAATATTTTGGTGAAAACAACCCTTTAGCAATCTCAGCACGTACTATTCGAAGGCGTTTGGTAGAAGAAAAGTTGCACGGAAGGATAGCCAAGAAGGTGCCTATGTTGAAACAGTGCCATAGGCAAGCCCGGCTTGCATTCGCAAGAAAGTATGAAAACTGGACAGTAAGTCAGTGGAAAAATGTACTTTTTTCTGATGAGACAAAAATAAACAGGGTATGTTCGGATGGTAAACGATACGTACGACGCCCTCCGAACAAAGCATTCGACCCTAAGTACACAAAAGTGACATTAAAGCATGGTGGGGGAAATGTGAAAATTTGGGGGTGTTTTTCTGGACATGGGGTTGGACCTGTTAAGTTGATAGAGGGAAACATGGATCAATATCAATACAAAAATATACTGGAAGAAACAATGTTACCTTATGCTGAAGACGTGCTTCCTGTTATTTGGACATTTCAGCACGACAATGATCCCAAGCATACTGCACGCACCGTTAAGGAATTTCTCAGGGCGCAATCAGTTTCGGTGTTAGATTGGCCAGCTAACAGCCCGGATCTCAACCCAATAGAGCATCTTTGGTGTGATGTCAAGAAAAAAGTTTCAAATCGACAATGTGGCAACTTAAGAGAGTTATTTGCTGCTTTTTTAGAAGAATGGAACGATATCTCTGTTGCCAAATGTCAAAAATTGATAGAGTCAATGCCTCGCCGGTGTAAAGCCGTAATTAAAAGCCGTGGTCATGCTACCAGCTATTAAATTTAGTTTAAAATTTTATAAATTGTTTGTTTTTCTTACGCACTTTCATTTAATGTGATTTAAATTATCTAAGTTTGTTATGGAAAAACTCTCAAGCAGTTTTATAAATCGTTCTTAATTATTTGTCCAGATTATTTACTATTTGTTTTTTGTTACTGTGTTTAATAAACTAAATTTATAAAAAAAATGGTAGAGGTTATATTTTATATTCCTAACACCTTTTGCTCTATTCATGTGGCTATTTCATAGCATAGCTAGTTACTTGTAAGATGGAACACATAACTAGATATGATGTGGTTAAGATAAATATTTTCTAGAACATTAAATCGTTCTTAATTATATGGCCACCACTGTATATGTCTAGATCATTAAATTTCTCATTACATTCACTGCATGTTCAAACAAGAAACCTATTCTTTGAATATTTTTTTTTTATACATTGGCAAACCAAATGTCACATTTTTACGAAAATTGAATTTCGAGAAATTAAAGTTTATTTTGCTTAATATGATTGTTGATCAGCTAATACAAAAATACTTGATCTCTGATGGTTCTCCGTGTTTGTAGTGGCATTATTTTATCAGCTAATGACTTTTTGAATATGTATTTCATACATTTTAAAATTTATTTCGAATTCGTTGGAGTGCATTTTTGTAGGTATGATACTGAGGGTTCCATACTACAGATGCATACTCAAAATCTCAGTGAGCAAATGAATTATAAAGGGTACATATCGTAGAGGGATTTTTGAAGCAGCGGCTTTGTCTGAATATGAACCCTAACATACAATACAATACAATATACTTTATTTGCACACAAAGACATACAATACAATTAACAGAACATAAAACATAGTGTACAACAAGGCGGCCTTATTGCTAGGTAGCAATTTCTTCCAGGCAACCTTAGGGTAGGACAGCAGTAAGGTAAGAAGTAGTTGGTGGTGCATAAAATTAAATACATATTAATAATACAAATAAACAAATATATAAGTATACATATATATAATTATATATAAATAAATATGTAAAATAAGCATAACATACATCTATATATATATGACGGTATGATTTGGCAGTAATGCCTTCAATATGAGACCTAAACAATAACTCACTGTCCAGCTTAATCCCTGAATCTTTCACCTCATTGACTCGTGGAAGGATACCATTATTTAATTTATAATTGAAAATGATTTTGTTTTTCTTTCTACTAAAGGTTATTATATTTCATTTGTCAATATTTAACATGAGTTGGTTTTCAGTGCAGTAGTCTAACAGTAGATTCAAATCGTTTTGCAATTTATGGCAGTCATCAATATTATAATTGATGATATTAATAGGTTGTGTTAATATTATAAAACAGTCCGTCAATGAGAGAAAAAACAGGGTGGTTTTTAGGAACCGTTTATAATCTTACTAAGTCAAATTACAATATTAAGGATTTGATAGTGTTACAGTGACAAATACAAAGGATAATGTCTAAAATTAGTTTTTACAATTTGAAATATTTTCCAAGCAACCGTTTTATTTTTACAAGGTAAAAGCGCCTGTCAAATTTACAAAGCAAAAATAATTTAAATTAAATTTCTTTTTTTTGTCAAAGAAGAATAAGTTCTTTGATGGAAGGATTGTTATTACTTTTACTTTAATTTACACGGATACTTTCCAGATTATTTATAGAACTTAAACGTAATACACACCAAAGTCAAAGGGCTTGTTTTGTATGGTTAGCAAAATACAAGAATTAGCCATCCATTTCACGACCCGTTTGGTGGAGAGTAGTGGTGCTGCCTCTTGATTGACGGGTCCTGGGTTTGATTCCCAGTCGGGGCAAATATTTGTGTAAAAAGCAGATGTTTGTTTTTGGGTCATGGGTGTTTATCTTAATGTGTGTTCTGAGGGACCTATGACATAAGGGAAAACCTTAGTGTGGGCGTTTGAGTGTATGGCATTTTATTTATTTACTTATTTTATTATCAGGTGCAAAGTTGTCCACTTTTCCTGACAGTCAAATTTCCATGTGTGAAAACCGCGTAAAAAATATTTAAAAAAATATTCTTTTAAATTATAGGCATTGTTAATAAATCTTACTATTTTATTTGAAAACTGTATGTCTAATTACATTTTATTATGTTTGTAAATTTTTTTTCATTTTACTTCAATATTTTTTTCATACAAATTTTTAAAAACAAATTTTTATAAATAAACTGGCTCAAATTTTCACATTTATGTTTTTGGTGGGATTATTTTTACCTACTTTTCCACGCGAATGAAGTGGCGGGCGGAAAGCTAGTGTACCTACCTACTTTTATAAATACTTTCATTTTTACATAATTAAAAAAGTAAGCTGTAAAAAAAATTTAAACCTTTTTTAAATTCAAACTTTTTTACTTTTTTTAGTAAAAATATTATTTTTTTTTCATATCAAATCTTACTCACGCAAATTGCCCGCTGATCGCGTGCGCCTCCTTAGGCCTAGTTTCCTTCGCTCCTGGCGCCCACAATTACTCTCTTCCAGAGCCAAGTTCAAATCATGCGATAACCTCTCCATGCTCCTCACAGGAAAACAACTAATACCAGAGCCATCGTCACTACACTTGGCTTCTAGAACGTACTAATTTCATAAACTTTGTGATCGGCCTTTACTCCTTTCACTGGCACTTTGTAGCTTTAATAACTGCCTCATCAATAAACCATTTGATGCATAGAGAACAAGCCCTTGGCTACTAGTATTTTGTAAAAAAGACGCTGTTTTAATAAATGAAGTGAATGTAAGCAACTGTGCACAAAACACACGCACTCCAAATACAATCGTCGATCACGTCGATGACAATGACAATTGACACTACACACACCACACCACAGCACTGACAGTTCAGTGTTGCTATACTATTTCTTAACTCTACCCCTAAAACTAAAACAATCCGTGAAGCAAAGTACGACTGCGGAGATCATTGTGGCTTCGTAAATATTTAGTGTTAAAATTGGTATCTCTTAAGTAAATACCTCATTTAGTAGTATATTGAATTTTATATGGCAATACCACATTTTTGCAACCTGTCACTTACGTCAAACTAATGTCATCTTTCTCTTGTCTCAAGTTGTCTCCGTCTCAGCCGTGTTCAAACATTAGAATAATTAATTTAACAATATATCTGCAATCCTTTCCTTTGTGTTTATAACGTATAAACAAGAAGAAATACAACCGCAATTAATTACTGCTGATCTACTGTGTTTATTTTGGATTACCTCCATTAGATCTCCACTTCCACATGCCACATCTCAAATCCCACGAAGAGGATTTATTTCATTTAGAAGACATACTTAGCTAGTAACTGTATAAAAACGTGGAACAAGGACATTTAAAATAAAATTAATTTAATTTAAACGGTGCGTTGGAAACTCGCTTTCAAATAAATTTTGTTGTAAGTAAGTAGGTAATACATTTCTGATAAATTTGACAAGGATAAATGAGGTGCGTTTTTAAAAAGTTTGAAAATGTTTCCCAACAGAAACAAATGAATTGTCATTTTATAATATACCTATCACATGGCCAACATGGCAACATGGCCCGGTGGGGATTTTCCAAAAACACAGACCTGGGTTGTGTGTGCGGACTGCGGAGAGGTGCAAACCATGACCCACCTAGCAACATGCAGTGCGTGCCCTACCACCTGCACGCAACAAGAGCTAATGGACGCTACTCAATCCGCCGTTCAAGTGGCTACGTTCTGGGCCACAACTTTATAGTTACTTGCCATCGACTCGCTAAGAAGAAGAATATATCACAATCATCAATTATATTTTGCTATGTAAAATCAGCATGTAAATGTCGTTGTATAAAACAAGATTACAAGAACTTCTCGATTCATCCACCGGTCTGTTGTAAATAACTCGCAGATTTAACATTAAAAGTATTCAGTTTCTTTTGTTTAGAATTATTGACGTGATAACGTCTTTAAAATCGTTTTAGTCGGGTGACATGTTCAGAAACTTGTGTCACACAAAAACCTCACGACCGCGATCGCAGGTATAACGAGAGAGAGACGGACCGATCTCCCGTCTCATCTCGAGCGCTGCCAGTCATTCCGTGAAACTTGTCACGCGGAATCCTCACGAGCGGAGGCTGGCATAGCGTTCGAGTGAGTGGACCGATCTTCCGTCTCTCTCACCAATAAGACGTTATCACGTAAACATCTCGATCGTAAACCTACTTTACAAACAACCAATTTTTTTTTAACTAAAAAACAGTCTTGTACACTTTAGAAAATTAAAATCCCGGAATTTTGGGAAAACCTATTTGCTTGACATCACTCATTTTGAAAGATTAAAAATGTGTTGCTATTTAAAAAAAAATCCTAATAAAGTACTTGTTCCTAACTTCACTTCTATTAAGGATGCATCCACATAAAAATCATCGTTCTTTCGTTTTGAATGATTATTGCATACTATTCTGTTAATTTACGTTTAAGAACTTTAAAGAAATGTGATGCTGATTTTCTTTTTGTATCGATTTCTTCGAAGGAAATAAAAATACCTAACTCAGAAGTACAATAAATTCATAATAATTTTATTTTGTTTCTTTTCATACTTTTATTTGTATCGATACCTGCACAGCTTATCACTAGTTCAACAGTTCAATCAACTGTCATAAATTGCGCCAATTTCCGTTACTGTGTTATTTACGTAAATCATTATTTATATAAAGTTTAAGGGAATTCGGCTGACTTTTCTGCTGTTTTTCACGAGGATAAGTGCAGGTGAATATATCTACGTAATATAACATTACAGTTTATATTTATTTCACGCTGTAGTGCATAAAATTGAACATTATTCAACTTTGAATTTTTTCGATGTTATATTTCAAGTTATAAGCTTGAGTGATACTTTAAATAGCTGTTTCTTGTAGCTCCATCATTTCTAATTAAATTGTTGTTGTATTTGTCAACAAGAATATCCGTTTGTGGAAGTTTTCAGACAGATTCCGCATCCTGTTGTTTTCGACATAATTTATGATTTATTTCGTGTCCATCCCGGTCGGCGTGTCGGAAAAGGGGCAGCCCACGGGACTTAGCAAATTTTCGAAAGTATACAAAATATACATTTCAAACTAGTAAGTCGTTTTAATGGACACAGCGCAGTGACACAGGGTGCAACTCAGCATCTTGCTTTCGTTAAGATAGCACAGATGGTGGTATACTGCTGCTTCCTAGGTGATGCTAGAAGATCCTAATAGTACGACATACAATTACCAAGTAAAAAGAAAGGGAAAGAAAGTGGCTGCCTCTTTTGTGACACGATGACCAGGATTTTTTCTTTCCCCAAGGATTTCCACTTTCCTTAGCCTGAATGTTATCAGCTGCAGTGTCTTACTGCTAATCTATCAATTAATAAATTCATTTAAAAATCACTCATCACACTGCAGCAATTTCTTTATTCTGTCTTTTGGACAAGGCAGTACTTTCTAAGATTCAGATTCATTTATTATTTGCATAGAAAATGGTAAAATTGCAGTTCTACAGCACATCTCATGGTATGACAATTTCTATGTTAACAGTAACATGCAAACATTCAATCAATAATAATAATAACATTTGTCAATAAATTATGAAATTGATTTTAAAATTACTTAAAAAAATTAACTAAAAAAATAAACATTCAGTACATACAATGAAATTGGTATATCATCCAAATAGTAAAATATAACTTAAATAAATTCATTAATTGAGTAAATACATAATATCCATAAGCCGATAATACAGTTTGATTTTAAGTTTAGGTAAAGGTTTGTTTTTAATGCTATCTGGCAATTTGTTGTACAAACGAATGCACATAGAGTGGCAAGTGTTTGCCCCATAAGATCCTATTAAAAAATACCTGTTTACAAAAATGCTTTCTGCTTTTGTTGATAAAAACTTTTTTTAATGAATGTGTAATATGCACCAGTTATATAAAAGACTAGCTTTCCACCCGCAGCTCTGCCCGCGTGGACTACAGGTTATATCGTGCCCAACTGTGGGATAAAATTTAGCCTATGTCCTTTCTCAGGCTCTAATCTATCTCTGTTCCAAATTTCATCAAAATCGGTTCAGTAGTTTAGGTGTGAAAGACGGACAGACAGACAGACAGTTACTTTCGCATTTAAAGTACGTATGTATGACTGTATGTATAATATTATATCTTGGTTTTTGTTATATCTTGAAACATGGATTATATATTTTTTGTATACCTACTTAGTAGATTTCATTTCAAAGCAAGAAAAAGATAGAAAATAGAAAGTTGTCAAAGTGATTTTTGTAATGGGTAAGTACTTAAATGTACTTAATTAATTGATTGTAATTTATAATTTTAACAAATAGATTTATACTGCATTTGAGTTCTCGTTTGGTGGAATATGTACTTGTTTTATATTTATTTTAAATGTTGTAATGGGTTTTTAACCTGAAATAAAGTATAAAATTATTATTGTTACTATTTATGGTCTTCTGCAATATACACACAATATAAATACAGGGTGTCCCATGGCTATGCCGCATGGTGGGTAACTACCTTAATTATTATAGAATGGGACATTTTACTGAAAGAAGACTTCATTTTAATTTTAAAAACTATTTAAACTGCATTCATACATTTTTAATGGTCTTCCTTTTATTTTTGATACTATTTTACTTAGCAAAAAATAATTCTTATGATGAAACCTTTCGGTCGGTATGATAAAACTACAGGATGATTCGTTTTTTCGTGTACCGGGTTCGATTCCCGGTTCAACCAGGCTATTATTTAAAAATGTATGAATGCAGTTTAAATTGTTTTTAAAATTAAAATGAAGTCTTCTTTCAGTAAAATGTCCCATCTATAACAATTAAGGTAGTTTCCCACCATGTGGCATAGCCGTGGGACACCCTGTATATGTAAAAGATTAGCTAGTTTAATAAATAGTATAGATCAGAGGTTCCCAATCTTTTTCAGTCCGTGACGCACTTATAACTTCAGAATTTTGTCTCGGCGCCCTAACCTGGCTAGGTAGTCTAAATGGATAGGTACAGTTGAAGAAATAGGAACTATGATGCTTGTTAGGTACATAGGCAAAAAATTTAAACATTCACAATATCAAGTACCTACTCACAATATGAGTATTCTAATTAATTTCATTTATTAATTAGAATACTCAGTTAAAACAAAAACTGCTACCTAGTCAATGTGATAGGTTGAGTTTTGTGATCTCCACACGTTTTTCAAAGCGTTAGAATATTTATTTGTACCCGCCAATCCTTAAGGTTTCGGATCGGAGTATGGTACAGAGGATCGCCTCACGGCGCCCCTCTCCGTACTGTCTACGGCGTACCAGGGCGCCGCGGCGCACAGTTAGGGAACCCCTGGTCCTGGTATAGATAGTCTATGACCTTGATCAAGAGTTAACCAATCTTATAATAAATAAATAAATAATAATAATTTATACACACATAATACCCTAAAGTTCCTGTACCCTAAGGTTGCCTGGAAGAGATTGCTGTCTAGCAATAAGGCCGACTTTTTGTATCAAATGCTTATGTTTGTGTTTCTTGGACTTATTGTATTTTTTGTGTGCAAATAAAAGAGTTATGTATTCTGTTGAATAAAATTGTTACTTCTACTTTTACATTACCTATTTAATAGACTCATGATATTCCTTACTAGGCTCATTTACAACTAATATACACACATCAACACTGTCTAGGGATATTGTACGATTTTTCATACTAAAGAGCTCTGTTTGAGAAGCTTAGAAACATACTCTAGACACATGGAGGGCTATAATTTTCAGACGAGCAAGTACTAAACTTGAATTTTCAATTCTAGTCTATGAATTTTGTTTTACTTTAAATTTGTGACAACGTGACGAAAATGAAAAAAGAAATTGCGTAAATTCGACCATTTTCATAGAAAAAGCAGGCAAAAAGCGCATTTTCGTTTTCGTTTCCGACACGTTTTCACAAATTTCAAGTAAAACAAGATTTATTGACTAGAATTGAAAATTCAAGTTTAGCACTAGCTCTTCTAAAAATTATAGCCCTCCATGTGTCTCGAGTATGCTTTTATAGCTTCTCAAACAGACTTCTTTTGTATGAAAAATCGTGTAATATCCCTAGACCGTGTTGATGTGTACATTAGCAACTTTCTCAATAAAACAAAGTAGTTCTTCGCAAAACTGTATGTAATATTTCAGAAGTGAGATAGGCGCCTATGGAGGGCGCCGTGACTCCGGAGGGCGGGCGCCGCACGAGGGCTGCCCTCGCCGAGATACCCTCAAGAATGCAGGTACCACAAGCTAATAAAAATTTTCTAATATTTATTTTGGCAAGTTCACACAGCAGCACATTAGGTTACGCAATGGGCTATGTATGACATTTTACAAATATTTTTGAATCCATTTGATTTTTTAATTTTTGATACATTTAAATTTATATTTTTCTGAAATAAAAAAGCTAAAATAAACAAATGTTTATACGGATTTATGGAACCGACTTCCTTTGCCAAGCTGTCAGCTAAAAATAACCTATTTCGTTTTGTACATAGCCCATTGAGCGAGATAAGGGTGACGTCAAGGTCAACAGTGTATAGCCTGATGAGCTGCCGTGTGTATAATGAATTTACAAAACTGATTATGATCAATTTCCATTCTGAAATGGAAGTGAAAGAAATACTTACTACGTGTAAGCTACCAGCTCTTTTTAGGCATACTGTAAAAACCAGTGGGACGCGAAGGTTTTGCTGTATTGTGGGCGAAAAGCTGACAAACTCTCCCCATTTTATCTTATAACCCACTGAATTTATTGTCAAACGTGGCATCAAGTGGTTTTAAAACCACTGATGCTCTGCCTACCTCGATAGGGATTTTTGGCGTGAGCGTATGTATGTAGGTATGTACATACTACGTTGTAACATGTTTTTGTGTTTATAATTACTTTTCATTACTCATACTCTGAAAGTAGGGTCTGAAGGAGGGGCTTGAAAGTAATACTTTTCAGGCCTAGGGAGACTCGCTTTCAACTGACAGCTATCAAAAAACATGTTCCGACATCCTATACAGCCACTCCATTACAGCGCGATGTAAAATTGAAATAACAAAAAGTGAAGTATTCATTGAAGAATATATTTTTTAATGACTTTATAATAATATGCTTTAGGTATTTCTTTAAAATAACATAGATTTTGGCAAAATATTTACCATTTTTTTCAATGATGAAAATGAAAACTAATGGCTAAATAGCTGGCCAGCCACAGAAAAAAAACATAATAGGCGGGAAAGTGGCATTCCAATCTTCATTTGTTTTTTCGAGTTGTAAAATTTTGTTCATACTTCTGGATTGCAGAGATTTGTATGAATGCAATGAGCTCAGCTTATTAATGTTGTTATTTTCCTTGTATTCGTAATGTAAAGCACAGTGTTTACCTCGGGTGAAAGACTTATTTAGTCCCACGAACTATTGGCTCCCTCGCTACGCTCGGTCGCCAAACCCCGTCTTGGGACTTAAATAAGTTATTTTCACCCCTTAAGTAACAATGTACTATTTTGCACTAAAGAGTATTGTTTTGTATTGTATTGTCAGCGCATGCGGCTGGCGACGCGTGACAACCCCCCCGCGCTGCCCCCCTCGTACCTCAGCCCCGCCGCCTCGCCCGACGAGCTGCTCATACAGCAGCGAGGTAACTACACTACAAACATTCTTTTTTTACCAGCCCATATACATTCGAATCCACCAGCTCAGCTCACACAAAAGAAGTTACATCAAAGGGGTCTAAATTGAATCGAGAAGCAGTAGTCAATGGATTACAGACTCCACATGCGTAAACTCTCTGATAAAACCTGCTTATGGTCTAAAGATCGCAAGTAGAAAGAAAATAAGAAAAAAAAACTGAGCAATAGGCTGAACAGACAGACTGACATACGGGTTGAGCTTGTCTGTCTACATGTAACTGAGTTTAATGATAACTAATACATTGGGTGACTTTTTTTACTAGCCCATATATGTCCCCACCGAGGGGCACGGGCCTCCCTTCGAAACACGAAGGGGATTTGGGCCCTAGTCCACCACGCTGTGGACCGCCTTTCGAAAACGAATTTGCTTAGACGTGCGGGTTTCATCACGATGTTTTCCTTCACCCCTGAGCAAGTAATAATTAATGAAAAATCTGTACATAAATCCGAAAAGTCGTATTCAGTGGTATAGGCCCCGCACCAGAATATGAAATCGCAACCTTCCGTTTACAAGGCTAGCTTATTACTAACTGGGCTATCACACGTTTCTAAATAATACGGTTAAATACTTACTTACTTTATTTATAAATATAAATCTGTATTTACATCTGACATTTTAGGCAGGAAGCGCCTCCCAACTACATGGTCTCCAGATATCGACTTCAAACGAAACTCCTCATTCCACTCTATAGTACGCACTCCCACAAAAGACTCGCCTGGTGGCCACTCTCCCTCTAAACTCGGCGTCACTCTACGCTCCACCCCCCGAAAGCGACTCATACTCGGCGACGGCGAAAGAGTCCCATTAACTCCCGAGAAAATCGACTTCACAGACATCAGCACTCCTCAAAAATTCAAACTCATCAGCCCAATCAAAGGCACTCCACCTATCAAGAGACCCAGGTTGGAGAAAACGTTAGACTTGGACGTTTCTGGACCGTTGGACACTTCTCTGAAAGGGCTGAGTCCGACTCAGCTGATCAATATGATAAGGAACATAGCCCATAAACATCCTGAGTTAGAGCAGGAGATCAGACAAGACATGCCGAGTCCGGATTTGTCTCCTTTGGAAGAAAGACTGAAATACTTAAAGGCGAACATCTTTAAAAGTCTACCTAACTCTCGGCTGACGTCCAGAACAGATTCTCCGGCGTTTTCTCGAGCTTCTATCCACATGTCTGCATTCAAGAAGTGCGTGATAGACCAAGGAAAGGTGCTCGTTGAGTCACAGCATTGGGAGTCTGTAATTGAGTATGTTTTGATAGCGTGGAGCTACGTAAAAGCTACACCGGTTTGGGAAAACCAACCACATAACGCGTTAAGGAAGCAATGTTTCAGGGCGCTTACAAATTTCTGTATGACTGCCCTGAAGAAGGGAGGACTGTCTAAAGCCTTCCTTGTTAATGTTCAAGATAAGTTAGAAGGAATGGTAGCTGATAATGAAGATGTACAATCTTGCATCAAGTACATCCAAGTTAATGTTAAATGTATGTTCTAAAGTGTCATGTAATAGGTCTTTACCTATGAAATTGCCGATTTTTTCTCAAGCTTTATTTTATTCATAATTTATTTGATTGAACAGATATTGGATCAAATTAATACATATGATATTGAATCAAATTAATACATATTTACTTCAGATTTATTTGCTGAAAAAGAAGCTCAAATATAGCTCGTTTCATCCGTTGCCGGTTTCGTTGCTTATTTTTGCTGTACCTTTGTTACAGTTACAACTTTCAATAAAGTAAGTATGATGAAAATTAACTTAATGTTGTCCAAACCTGCCCACAAAATTTTGCTAAATTTGGATTTCGCATTCCCGAGAAAAATGCAAAAACGTTAGTATGGAAAATTAAGTTTTCCAAAAATATTGTATGAAAAACGGCAATTTCATAGGTAAAGATAGGTCTATTATATTATTTTATTTTTTCCAGTGAATGCAGTTTTAAAGTAACAAGCGTTAGATTTCTAGTACGCTCGTATAAATATGAGCATAAGCGGATCGGCTAGGTGTTTAAAACTCGACAAAACGTGATAAAGCGTAAGCGTATACTTGTTACTTATACGGTCTGATATTTGATTACAGTTTACATAATATTTGATTACAAATTATATAAGATTTCGAAAACAGTCACCTAAAATACAAGTTTCGGCTTAGTTTAGGCACCAGTCTCCCACAAAATCTTGTCAATTGATTAAGTGCACTTTTATATTTATCATAGCAAGACCATAAGACAAAGATTATGTACAGAAAACTATAAAATTATATAAATATATCTACTCGTCAGGATATCGTAAAGACCATTTAGATATCGTTGATCTTATAACGCGCTTAAATTCGGTTGCGCCTTTTTTGATAACCTCACGCTCGCATTATAATAACCCTTTATACATGGCTTTAGGTATCTCTCTTTCAACCTCTCGGGTGGCTAATCAGTCCATGAAACTGAACAACTTTCCCAAGGCATATAGGTCAAAATACGAAAAAAAAAATTTTGAGTTCCCATACAAACTTCATCAGCATATAGCGCATTTTGTATGGGAGATCAATTTTTTTTTCGTATTTTGACCTATGTTCCTTGGGGAAGTTGTTCAGTTTCATGGACCGATTAACCACCCGAGAGGTTGAAAGAGAGATACCTAAAGCCATGTATATGACAGTTGCATAAACTACTATTTGCACATTTTTTTTATCGAGCTAGCACTTACGTAAGTTAACATAAATACATGGCTTGCACTGAGATACTTACTTATTTTTCTGTTTCATTGTTCCACCATAGTATTGGTGAAACATTAAATGCCATACATTTATGTTTATCGACTTTCTGTAGTCTGAGATTATGTTCGAAATACCTACATAGCGTACTAGGGATTCGGCGCATTTTTAAAATGATTGTATCAATGATGTTGACATTTTGATCTATGACTGAATCATGTAATAATGTCTTTTAAAATTCTACTTAACTGTTAATGAAATTTTTTATTCCAATCATGTATGTCTAGATAAGTTTTCAGTCGGTATTTTTTTTGTGGAAAAGAATCAATTTTATAGTTAATAGATGACTGAATAGTGTATTATTGGTCTTCCTTACAAAAGGAAATAGTTTTGTGTGTCATTTTAGTTTAAATTTTTGTGCTTAATTGAATATTTTGAAACAAGCTGTGTGAAAATGCCAAATCATGGAATATCCACTCCAATCCAACTGTCTAATGAATACAAGGTCATTTTGCGAACACGAAACTAGTTCTGCATACATTTTTATGTTGTTTTTTTACTGAACGGGCCGCAAAAACAAGTTGGTTTTACAAACTTACATTGCAGTTAAAACGGCGTATTTTAAATGCGCCGACGACGCTTAGATGACGCGCGTATACGCACTTCAAACGCGATTGAAACGCAACCTTGTAACCAGCACACGGGGCGAGCGGGAAACGCGCGTTCACAGCGCGTATACGCGCAGATATAGCGTTACAAACGCGCTGTAGAGGCTCCTCCTCTACCCTCCTCCGACACTTTGTACACGCGCGCGTTTTACGCGCGTTTAAATCGATGAAAACGCAAAAATGGCTGAAAAAGCGCTCTACGACGCTGAAAACGTCATCGCGTCGTCTTCGGCGTGTTTAAAATACGCCGTCTACTAGGGGCCTAATATGAATAGTTTTCCATGGAAAGAAGATGGTCAGCAAGTTTTTGTAAAAATATTGTTGGTTTTTAATCTTAGGACAGTTGGAATGGATTATTAATATACTAAGCAAAAGAGAGGAATATAATATATTGCATCGCATTTATACATTAGAATAAGGATATAAATTGATGGTGAAATAATTAGGGATACCTACCCATAGGACCTTTTCTATTCAGTTTTAATTTATCTTGATGCGAAACTTGTAACCGTACCGAGTTGAGAAAAGAATAGTGGATCTGAAACAATATGTTGTTTCAAGAAATAATATTTGTTCTCACTTTAATCAGTAAAACAAAACTATATAATTTTGGGGTCCCTTGGTTTGCCCACCATCGTACTTGTCTTACCAAAGCTAGGTCCTTTAAAAGTTATACTAAAAAGGACCTAACTTATACATTCCTCTTTTTTGTTTGATTTAGACTTTAGGTTTTATCTCGATTATACTTATACTAAGCAATAACTCAAGAATACTTAAAGTGGTTTAACTGAATACTTACATTAATTTAATTGACCGCCATTTTTAAAACAACTACTCTGCAAAAAGTCAAAGAAAAATATACTTTCCATGTTCAGCAATAAGGTCCAATTTAGCTAGCACGCGCGCTATTTCGTAAAAATATCTGCAAGTACGCAAATGTACACGAACTTTTTACCTAACACACCAAGCAAAATTGTACCTTATGCATATAGGAAAAGGTTAATAGTGCAGTGACTTGTAGTTTCTAGTGCCTGTTCTCAGAAGTTTTGAAAAAGAATGGTTTTGCTGGATTTTGTTAATTCTTAAAATAACTGTAAAAATGCCTTAAAATTGTGCCTTACTGTTATTGTTAAGACAAATTTTACTTTCTGTACTTTTGACAATATATCAATGATATTACAAATCTTTTTTCGCAATGGCTTAATTTTTGTTTACTTAAGTATCATTTAAGTATACTTTTAATAAAGTTTGTTACTTTAAGTAATCTGTTGTTTTTATTTTCTATTCTTGTCTTAAAAAACGATAGTCGATCTCTTGGAATTTTCATCAATTTTTTCGTGAAGCAGTTTATTCGTGACTGTTATAAAAACGATCTGTGAATATTACACATAACCATACTTATATATATAAGGTCCTAATTTATTAGTCACTTACCTTCTAAGGCGTTATTGTATAGGTTGATAGTATTCCAAAAAACAACATAAAAATTGATTACTTATCTGAAAATTTTTTTTTTTTTTAATTTCCATTTAAAGATAAAGGAATGGTTCTCTTTCGATTATAGCCGTCCACTCCCCGCTCGCCCGCTCTACTACTGCCATTATTATTTACGTTTGAATGGATGGGTTTATTCAACATAGTAATGAAAAAATATCATAACAAAATTTTTCAAGACCTTTTAAATTTAATATTATGCTTTTGTTTTTTGACTCAAATGATATATTTTGACCTACACAATAACGTGTTAAAAGGAAAGTGACTAATAAATTAGGACCTTATATATATAATATTATACCTAGATCTGTACTGGCTTATTTAGTAAGTATCCTACACTATGTAAAGTATAATGTGTAATTTTTTTATTGTACACACGGCTGCACATCAGGCTATACATGTTGACCTTGACGTCGTATCTCGCTCGCAATAGCGACGGCTTTCGTAGTGTAAATGGATAACCTGAAGTGCTGTTGTATGTACTAAAGTTGTCAGCGAGTATTTCTCACTGCAACAATAATTCCAGACCACAAGAAGTAAATAATCGTGTTAAGTTTTGAATAATACCATACTTTGATGAGACGACTTTATTTATTTACAAGTTCTGGTTGATGAAGTCTATGAACGAGGAGACTCGGACGTATACTGTGGGGATCTGATCCATGCAGCCAGCGGGAAGACTGAATGACGATACGCCAACCTGAAATGTTACAAAACATTCAGACACGTACAATTAATTTATCCACAATCACATGACACAACGTTTTCACCCTGCTGAGCATTCGTGACTGACAGCGTTGTAGCAGAATATCAGTGTTTTGTCGAAAGGCAAAACAAATGCTGAGCTACGACCATTTTGTGGCACTGTGGCACACATATAGAATAAGTAATTATTATTATTAATCTTTTTTGTATCTTTATTGTTTTGCTTCTTTTTTATTCTAGTATGTGTTTTGATTTTGTAAATAATGTGTGTGTTTAAGTGTTACAAATAAATATTTTATCTATCTTTCTAAAATTCGCAGTTTTATGCTGGAGATGCACGACTAGACGACGCAAGTGTATGTACTTAGCGTGACAAAAAAAGGGAGCTAAAGCTTTTTCCATCACTCAATCTGTCATATGACTTCACAGTAGGTAGAAAAATAATGGCAAGTTTAGTTTTTATAGAGAAGATGAGACAAACGTCATCTAAGCTTCCTTTAGCACCGTCAATAAATCGTTGGTGTGACGTCACAGTAGGTAGAAAAATAATGGCACGCTTGTTTTCTACAGAGAAGATGGGACAAGCGTAATCTAGTCATGTATATGTCTGTGTGGGGATGACTTGAAGGACAATCGGAAGGCTGTGCAGCAAGCTAACGGCTCGACCCAAATATACATATGAAAAAACTAAGGACCACGAAGTAGTCCACATAGTCCTACATGTGCTTATGGCCAGCGCGAAATATGAAATCACCACAAAATAACAAGTCTAGTTTTGCAATGGAGTAACTATGCTGGCCACTCTACAACAAAGAAGTCAGAAACTGTCTCAAGAACATACCAGTATATTAGTGTCGTTCCTGTTAACAACCAAGGGGCCACCAGAGTCCCCAGTGCAGGGCCCGACTCTGCCAATCCCACTGGTGCAGATACTGGTTGGTAGCACGAGGATCGGGTACCACCACTCGCAGTCACTGTTGGGGATAATCTGCAGCTCCACTGAGTTCAAGACTTGTTCGTCGGTGAAACTATCGCCTGGAAATAACGGCAGCAATATTTGAAGATCCTACTTATATTATAAATACAAAAGTTTGTGAGGATGTATGGATGTTTGTTACTCTTTTACGCTCAAACGGCTGGACCAATTTTGATAAAATTTGGTATGGAAGTAGCTGACACATAGACTACATGATTTTTCCAAATTCCCACGGGAACGAAGTCCCGGGCGGAAAGGTAGTTGAATTAGAAACACCAAATGTCTTTAGGAATTAATTCAAAGTTGTTATTACAATACAATAAACTTATTGCACACCAATTATACTTAGAACAGCGTACAAAGTAAATGTTACATAATTATGTTAAGACAGTAATAAGTTAGTGTACAAAAGGCGGCCCCATTGCTAAGAAGCAATTTCTTATCGGCAACCTTTGGGTGTGGAGAAGACGCTATTACACCGTATAAGTGTGGGTGCAAAAATACATACATAGCAGCAGTATCTCTGTAAAATTTAATTGTACGCGATCGCCAATTCGTCTGTAAATCTGTATGGAAAATTGTCCCAGAATTCTTTTACCCCAGCAATACCTAGGTCGTTATGAAATTCACGATGCGAGGATCCGATCAGAGCTCTTGATTAGATCCAGACACATCCTTTTTATGTATATTTGAGCGAATAATCCCTTGGCTAACTTTGACTCCGAAGCAATGCTACAGATTTATGCGGCTTATAGCAGGGAGAAAAAGCCATGTGCCTTTTTATAACACCGCTACGAAAACGGCACGGCAAAATTGTATTACCATTGCCTCGTATGCACTAGTGATATTAGAAGCTGGGAATACAGAAGGTATTGGTAACACAAATTCTCTCATGTGGTGAAGTGCCGTTCGAATTATAAAAAGACCCATTGATAAAATACTAACCGTCTCTTGTAATACCGAATCCCGCCGCTACAGCCGTTTCACCGGCAAAGGTCTCTTCCAGTAGGGATTCAGATGGCAGGCTGATTGGAGCTATGGTATCTGAAATGAAAACCGCGTCTTAATGAATTCTCATGGAAAGCTGCTAGGTATTATGTACGTGTAGGCTACCCCGATTGACCCCATGGAACCTGGATACTCCACGTTCGTCTGTCTTAGAACTTTATTTACTTTTGACACCGGAACATTTAACTTTTTCCTGGGATCCGATAACAAAATACTGGAGCCATTGCCACTCTTTTTATCATGGCAAGTCTTTGCAGTAATAAAACAGAGTGCATTTAATCACCTGTGCTTTTCCTTGGTCCCTTAGATACCTAAATAGTCATACTAGGCTTTTGTTAGGCTTACAACTTTGAATAGAGCATCGGACGTTCGTTCCTGCTTCAGCAACTGGATTTCCTAGACATTTCAGACTATCAACACAGTATATTTAAATTATGTGGTATTTCTGCGCTCATGACTGAATACTTAAAAGAATGCTCTAAACCGGCCATAAATTAAAAAATCAAAAAGCTTTACCTACCAGAAACTTCAACAGCTTCAGCAAGGTGTATGATGGCAAGATCGTTCCGGCGTAATTGCGGGAACCAGTTCTGATGGACAGTGATTGAATCCATATTGACCCTTGTGCCTCCGGAAAATAGGGTTGAAGATTCCAGGACAACTTCAATGTCTGAAGCGATGAGGATGCCGTCATAATAGCAGTGGGCAGCTGTGAGGAGACTTTGGCTGCTGATGAGGGTAGCTCCGCAGACGCTTTGGTCTTCAAGACCTGGCACGTTGATGATCAAACCGG
Source organism: Aproaerema taeniolella (assembly GCA_949987775.1). NCBI lineage: Eukaryota > Metazoa > Arthropoda > Insecta > Lepidoptera > Gelechiidae > Aproaerema > Aproaerema taeniolella. The sequence continues at coordinate 17,540,406 of OX465259.1, read as the reverse complement.
CCTGTTCCGAAAAAAAGAATTGTGAGAAGACGGTGGTGCATCAAGCGGTTATAGAATCACTTGATGACAGGTATGAGTGTAAAGCTTGAGCCTATGAGTAAGTGAGGAAACGCTACATTCAAGCTTGTCTTGTCATCTCCGTTTCGTTTCAGAAGCGGATTTGGGCCAATAAATATTGACAGATTTTCTGCTACTTACCTACCTGGATGAGCGCAAAGTTATACTAGAAACGGATTGACTCAGACATGGATGCTTAAGGCTGGCCCTGTACGTCATTAGTTAAATATTAGTGGGAGACTATATCCCTTACAGGTAGTTATTATATGAATTTCTTCACGAAACTAAACATACACCGTAGGAAACCCATACAAAATTCCCAGGGCAATCGTGTAGTCCTCATGATCATTTTACTTTTTTACATACACTTATCTACACTGATTAAGCTGTGTTTTACAAACCCGCGAAGGTCCATAATTGAAAGACCTATCTACGCTGTACCATTGTGTGTGATCATAACCTAATATGTGCCCAAGGAAAAGGTACGCGGGAAAAATCCCCGCGTCCTTCCTCAAATTGAGAGTCCTCAAATAGATCCTGAATAAAATAAAATAATCTTCCACGCTGGACTGGGAGTGAAAGAGAAACCTAGAATGTGCCAGCTACCTACTCTTCTCAGGTATACAGTAAGTCTGTAATAGGGATGCGAGGGTCTTGCTGTATAATGGGTGAAAGGCTGACCACCTCTCACCATTATGCAACTTGTTTCATCTGATAACCCCCACAATTTGTGTCAAATGTGGCATCTAGTGGTTTCAAAACCACTGGTGCTCTGCCTACCTAGTCAGGGACTATAGTCGTGAGCTTATGTATGTTAAATAAGATACCAAAACTAAACAAACCTGCCAAGGGAACTGCCCAGTTTCTGCCGCGGCTCCACCAGCGATTCTGGATTGCGCTTCAACCCTGCGAATCTGTCGAGCTGCTGGAACTCCATACTTCTCGAAATATCCATAACCTATATTATCCACCTCCACTGCCCCCGAATTCACTAGCCCGACAACTGCTAAAAGCGCGGAAAGGACCTGCATTTTAGCAGTTCTTAACACCAACAGAACGAATGTAAAATTTGAAGAATAAACAAATATTATTTTGTAATTTTGTTTCAGTGGATTATGATAATTAATATCGTGTGGTACCTATCAGTTGGTGTTACTCGATAATTATGATTACTTAGGTATCATCAGATTAACGATGAAGGAAAAATACTAAAAAATAACGTACTTTTCAATGGTGTTGAGACGTGGTACCTACTTTTATTCCTGGGTCTGAATATAAAAATTATAACTGCGATATTATTTTCATTTGATTATTATCGGGGTAGGCAGATCAACAAGTCATCAAGAAGTCATAGAACGTGACGCCATAGTTGATAGTCAACAGCAGGCCGAGTACGATAGTGACAGGCGCCGCGACAACACCGTGGTCCTATGTCAAAATGTCATCATTGACAACGCCATAGGGCGAGCAAGCCTTTGCGCGGGACCCTCGCGCAATCAAAGTGAAGTTTCAACGTGAGCCGAGCGCGAGTTTGTCGTTATCGTACTATAGCTGCTGGTAAAGATAGATTAGTAAAAGTTAGGTATGTTAATGAAAACAGGCAATAGCGTCGCCAGCGGTGATGTGAATTGTAGGTACAGTCAAGGGCATGAAGTTTTACACTTGTAGCGCGAGTTTTACACTTGTACAGTTTTACACTTGTAGCGCGAGTCTTTGCCTGTATGGCGAATTGGCGATTGTAATAAGAACGTTGCAGATGGCCATATTTTTTCTTATCTCAAGGGGGGGGGGGGCGGGGGGCAGCTGCCCCTACCTGCCACCCTTTGGCGACGCCCTTGATAGTTTATTTGCTCGTAGCCACCTCTTAGCAAAACAAACCATGTGTCAACCTGACCAGTTACCAGATAACGGTGTACCTACATGATCGCCTTAACATGCATTATATTTATTAAAACTTACTTTATTTCAGTCCATATACGTCCACACCGAAGAGCACGAGCCTCGCTTTGAAACACGACGGGGATTTAGGCCATAGTCCACCACGCTGGCACAATGCGGGTTGGTGGACCGCGCGCCTTTCGAAAACGAATTTTCTCAGACGTGCTGGTTTTATCACGATGCTTTCCTTCACCGCTGAGCAAGTGAAGATTAATGAATAATCCATACACAAATCCGCAAAGTCGAGTGGTACAGCCCCACATCAGGATTTGAACCCGCAACCTTAATATACAATTATTTATTAGATAAATAGGTAGTTAACTACTTGCATCGTATGGGAGGTTTTCTTTTTGGGTATAAAAAAAAAGTAGTTCCCCACAGCTCTCTAGATGGCGCTGAACTGACTCCGTTACTAGGTGCCAAAGCCAAAAGGCTTGGAGAAAAACATTGCATCAAATATTCTGTTAGTTTGCTTTGGCTTTCGATCATCCTAGTTTTCTCACGCTTTGTTATAATTCAGTTTTGTTTGTTCGTTGTTTTCGTACAATCACTTAACTACGCGTGGTAGATGTGATATTGATGTGATATGACAATAACGTTTCGTTTTATGATCTCAAAATTACGTTCAAGTGAATTAATCAAAAATAATGTAACGTTCCGTTCCTTGCAGTAACGTACCTAGTCTAGCGCCATCTATCCGGCGACTGGGGAAAAATTTAAAAAAAATAAAAAGAAAATCCCTCATTGTCGTCGGCGGCGTAGCTTGTAGCGTAGCCTTACCCTAAGTTACGAACTCGTAGCTCAAGACTACGGACATCCTAATGATACTAAGTACATCATTGATATTTTAATTTCGGATAATTTCGGAAACACCAAGTATGCCGAGACAAAAAGCAAACAAAAGCACTGTATGTAGTATTTATTAATTTACAATGTACAAGTAGGCATCTCCATACAAAACATGTAGGTACAATTCTCAGACTTTATTTTCCTTGCTTTATTTTAAGTAGTTTATTACAAGTGTTGATTGATGAAGTCTACGTAAGAGCTGACCCTAGCGAAGGCTGCGGGACGACCTCTTGTACAGCCCTGCGCTGAACCGAATGACGTCACACCGATCTGAAAAAAATGGGAGGGAATGAGTAAATAAGGCATGTTTAGGCGACTTTTAATTAGTCAGAAGAAAATAATCTGCCAATCTTACCATACACTGAAAGGCCAAGATTACCTTAAACTATCTTTCGTGGTCCTTTGATGTATTCTTTACAAATGTGTACATATACTGATTTACCGATATACGATGTTCAGAAATTTTGTCGGTCGTAGGGTTACCTACAGATAATATTTTGAAAACAGCATAGCTAGAACGACCCGCGACAAACTCGCGAGTTACGCTCTCCGATGACGATAAAACTCCCTTTGATTGCGCGAGGGCACCGAAAAACTTGCTCGCACTTTGTCGTTTTGATACTTTATGACATTTGACAACTTCTGAATACAACACAAGCCCATTGACTTAGGTCCAATTTCACCATACTCTGTTAGTTAAGTATTTAATCCACGATTAAGAAGTTAATCAGACACAACGTCAAACAAAAAGTATGAAAATGACATTGTCAAATATCGGGTTAGCTGCTAATTATCTAGTGTGTGGTGAAATTGGGTCTTAGCCATCTTATTCGACGGAGTTTGAATAAATGGCGCTGTATGTAACAACTTACTACTTTTCAAATTCAAAAGTGTTTATTTCATTGAACATACAAAATGTTTCTTGAACACGTCAATATAGAAAATTACATTATCACTTTTGACAAATGACAACCTTCATTCTAGTACAGGTCTACACCTTTTTTATGTCGCATTGGTAAAATTAAACCGCGAAAATGTGGACCGCTGTGACTGACCAAGATAATTTCCCACATGATATTTTGCTCCATTCCAAATTGTCAGCGGAACTTATAGTTACAACCATATACTGTATTTACCAGAACATTTCTTCCATTGCGGTTGACGTAAAGAGGGCCACCGGAGTCACCGCGGCAGGTGCTGCGGCCGCCGTCGCCGCTGATGCAGATATTGCTGGCCTGGATGATGAGAGGGAACGACAGCCAGCACGCGTTGTTAGTGATCACCTCCACTTGTACGCGGCTCAGGAATTGGTCCGGCTGGATTTGGGTCACGTCTGGAAAAGAAAGTAAGTATGTTTGTGGGACTATGAATTTTATATTTACTTTGAATCTTAATTCAAATTCAAAATATATTTATTTCATAGAATATTCAGGATGTTACTTAAAATAAGTCCAAATTACATTAAATACATACAAACATATTCGTTCTTTTGACCCTAGTGACTCTAGGTGACCTATTCGCAAAGGTGCAAAGGTATCTTAAATAGGTTCCTTTGTTGGTTAAACAAATGAAGTTGGCGGAGCAAATTTTGTACTCAATTGAAATTTTGAGGCGCTCTCCACGTTAAAACGACCATTAAAACGAATAAAGAGATTGACAAACTAAGACTGATGAATTGCTAAATATATTGTAGGTAGTTTTTGTTTTAGAGCATTTGTTTGCTTACGAATTGTCTCCAGCCACGAGTAAAGAAACCGTAAAAGAACAAGTGCTATATACTTTGCTCGTAGAGAACTTGATGATGCTCGGAATTATAGAAGAAGATTAATCCAGAGCAGTAGGTCTGGTTGAGTAAATAAACACTCCACATGCGAATACAGAAGCTTCCGAAAATTGCCAATGGTGCTAACTGTGACATCGTTTGAATTCTCGGTCCCGTGCTAAAACTCACCCACTATTCCTTGACAAAGTTTAGGGAACTTGCACAGTTTGTTACGAAACAGAGATCTTTTAATAAGCTAAAAATATCACTGGATACATAAAGAGGCATACCTCGGAGGTATAATTTTCAAAATGAACAAGTCTGCATTTTCAGTTCATATATTTAAACGACTTTGGTATCAGGACGGCAAGTTGCAATTGCACTAGTTGAGGCAAGTGTCATCAAATTTAAATAGATTAGCGGAATTGCAGCCCTGGTATAAAAGATTACTTACCATCTCCAGTCAATCCAAAACCAGATGCGTACGCAGTTGCGCCAGCGAAGGTGTCACTGATCTCATTACCAGTTGGTAGGTTTACAGGGAGGATTGCGTCTGAAAACATAACGACATGTTAATCCTCTGAACAATGTCAAGCATTCTGAAACCGTAAGGTCCACTAGCTAAGGATAAAGTCTAGTAGAACCATTAGGACACATTATAAATAAATAAGGAATTTATATGTATCCTAATGGTTGCGTGTAGAGATCATCCAGAAGAAACCTGCTTAGGTATTCATTTGAACTTAAAAGTTATTCGAAACAAACATTTGCATTCCACACGAACGCTCTCAACAGTTACTTGTTTGAAAATAGTGGTTGAAATTGGTAACGCAAATTGTACAAAACTTACTTGAGAAAGTGACAGGGCTTGCCAAGTAGATGATAGCAACATCATTGCGGATGAGGGCGGGAGTCCACTGAGGATGGTTGACGACAACACTGGTCTGTTGTCTATGGCCATCGGTACCGAAGAGAAGCACAGATCCAAGAACCACGGTCAGACGCCAGCCTTGGTTCACGCCGTCGAACCAGCAGTGGGCGGCGGTCAGAAGACGGTTGCTGCTGATAAGGGAAGCACCGCAGATCCCATTACCGTTGATCCCGATGAGGTCGATCACAAGACCCGCCTGATGAAAGATTATAAATGGAGGAGCTTAGAAGATTTTTTTACGAATGCTTTAAATTTGATATTTTTCAAAATGCTGACCACCTATGAAACTTATCAATCAACAGCCAGGAGCATTAGAAACTCAATCCATTTTGACAGAATCTTCTTAAAGCGTCAACCTTCTGAGATATGAGCTGTCTAAGTTGTACCAGTGGCGCCACAGGCCGAAATTTTCATAGTCCTAGGAATCGTATACTGATAATAATTTAGGTTCTACATTTTCCGTACTTAGTACAGTAAATGACGGTAAAAAGATGGTACAACCTAGAAATTCTTTCGAGAAAGATGGATTTTCTTCAACATTTTACTCTCAGCGAAAAAGCACATCTTGGCATAGGGTAGATTTTGCTTCTTGGGGTATTCCCTACTTACTGTCAAAATTTCAGCAAAATCCATCTTTCTTGATAGAATTTCTAGCCAAAAACCGTCATTTACTGTACTAATTGACGCTATGCGATATGAAAGGTGGGTGAAACCAATTCCTTTTGGGAGAACTGTCCAATTTGCCAATTCATACGGTCAAAATAGATACAATACTCTATAAACAAGAATAATGACTATATAGGCCATATACCACCACGCTAGTAGCCCAGTGGCTCTTGCTGATCACAACCGATCAGGGAGGTTAAGCAACGTGCACAGAGGCAGGGAACCTGATGGATGACCAAAGTATCAATCTATCACGAGCATTTACGTGCTTCGGAGGGCACGTTAAGCTGTCGGTACTGGCTGTTGTCAATTGACTACAGTCGTTAAAACCAAGTCAGAGGCCATTGTGCGGTTTGAAAACTGTGACATCAGGGTTAGCCAAGTTCGCCACATACTTGACTATACCTACACGATAAGAAGAAGAAAAAGAAGACCACCACGCTGGCCCAATGCGGGTAGGGAGTCCAGACCAAGGCACGCTTAAAACTTAATTTTTTCATTCACCGCTGAGAAAGTGATAATTATTTAAAAATTTAGTGGTAGAAGCATTCCGGTTACAAAGATTGGTTCTGTAACCAACTGGGCTATACCGTTTTTCCCCATAAACGATTGCGTCATTATAATGACAATTTACAAACCTGGAAAGTTACTTCTCCCACTTGAGCTGGAGCGCCGCCAGCGATCCTGTTCTTTTGCATAAATTCCTCTTCTAGTTTCCTCCTCGCTTCGGCGGCTGGCACGGCGACATTCTTTAAGTATCCAATGATGGACACCTCTTCAGCATCAGACTCGACCATTTTCACCGGGTCTGCCAGAACTGCAGCAGCCAATACCAACGCGATCAGAAACGACTTCATCTTGAATTGAAATTGAAATGAACAGGATCCCAACCCCACCCAACATTTCGTTTATATACTTAACGATAATTTCGGATTAAATTGATAGGCTGTTAATAAGTAAAGAGATTAGCATAGAAAATAAATATCTTAATTTTGTTGTCATTGTTTTTGGTTTTAAGCGTAAAAACCAATGTCGTGTCATGGATTAACAAAATCTTTAATCATCGATCATTTGGGTATGAAAATGTCGTTGCGTAGTTTAGAACGTGCGAGTTCTTATCTGCTAATTGTTTTGATTAGATATTAAAGGTAATTCGATTTTAAGTTATGAATGGATAGTGAAGATAGTATGTACGCTCGTATTTTTTTGGAATTTTCAACCGCGCTTTCAATTGTACTTAATTTGTAATAATTTAATTTGAGAGACATTTTGCTTCGTAATTTAATCCATTAAGACTTTAGATAAGCATATGATCTTAGGGAATATTAGGGAAGACAAGAAGTGGTAAAAAGGTTAAACAAATATGATCCTAGGACAGGTGTCTTCTTTAGAATAATTATGTTTACAATAATTTTATTTAAGTCCTCTTTCGTCTGAGATATAGGATAAACTTATATCTTAGTTCAGGCATTTTGCTATTCTTTTGTATTTATGTATAAAGTGTCTAATTTTAATTTTGTCGATGTATTTTTAAATAAAGACATTAACGAATATGTGGTAATACTTTAAATTAGTCAGCGAAACTTTCGGGGGTGGTTCTCGGCATGAAACTGATCAATTTTCCATAAGAACCCATTTGAAATTCTCACAATCCCTGTTTAAAAAATACCCAGTATAAATAAGAAAAAGAGATTTGCTAAAGTATGTCCTAAAATCAGTCTACTGACACCATCTTTAAGTCTGCGTTTAATTTTCAGTATTATGTGAAGCTCTATTTTAAGGTTTGTATTACAAAACGCCACTCAGACTCTGATCTAAGCTTGAGTAGCAGTCGTCTTTGTCATTTTGATAGGGAGAGAAAGATACAATCAATACTTAAGTATAGATCAAGACTTCTGTCTCCTTCTGTAATACGGGCATTAAGTCTCTTATGTCTTCTAATGTCATCTTAGAATTTGAATGGCGCACTCAACTGAAGCGTTGAGATCATTTCACTTTTGAACTATTTATTTTTGCTTTTTTTGGAACACCTTGTGGAACTTTCATTTCATCTTACCCGCCACCTACCGGATAACACCGCTAAGTAGCGAGAGTCAAAAATTAAAATATGAGTGTGTGAAATTAGAAAAGTGTGTCCAGTCCACTAACGAATACGAAACGCGCAAAAACAACGATACCGCGTTTTCAAAAACTCGCTGCGCCATCTAGCGGAGTTTGAAGTGCAGCTTCTTTGCTATATGATTCGGATGAATCAATACAACTATGCCTTACTTTGGACATAAAAAGGGTGACTTGCAGCTTTTCTGAAACTCGATTTTGCATGCCATCAATTAAGGTTAAACCTCAATTTAAACTGTGTCATACGCCAAAAAGAGTTGAGTATAAAGCTAAATGTGAGGCAAACACAGTGATTTAAATTCTCTTTAAAACACATTTGCACGTAAAGGGTCTCTTATTTCCCCAATTTCAATATCGTATTGTATCTCATTACGCACTTGCGCGGTACCTAATGTAATGTAAAACGCTCGGTTTATCAAGATGCTCCGTCTAAAAACGAACGGTACTTTTTTAAATCTTAGCAAATAGTTTTTATGTCAGAAAAGTGGTCAAAATTTTAAGAATAAAATTAACTTTGGGAGATAAAATATAATAATTAATTTAATTAATTTTGACAATAAATTACAACCATTTATCTATAACAAAAACACAAAAATATTAATGTATTTTATGAGTAATATACTTACTGGCTGTTTTTTGTGCCTTTGCCAAAAAAAACCCTCATGCGCGCGCATCGCTAATTTGTGAACAAGTAAAAAATATTTCGTGCGCTTCTTCTTTTCTTTGTATTGTTTTTATTTATTTCCTCGCAAATATGTTATAAAAAGTCGTATGACATACGTGCGCTTTGATAATGACAGCCTCTGCTTTCTTGTAGCCTTCGCCTACGGCTCGGGCAAGCAATATTGCCTCGGCTGTAATTTTCAATATACCGCACTTATATCATAATGTACTATGTATTATGTAACGTTCAATAAAACCGAGATTTTTCTTTAAGGGGCCATACATAAATGACGTCACACGTTAAGGGGGAGGGAGGGGATCGGCGAAGTGTGACATTGTGTGATAAGGGGGTGGGAGTGGTCCTTTATTTTGTGACGTAACATTTCAAGATCTATTATAATCTAAGTGTCAAAACACGAGTTTTGAACTATTACCGAAAAACTCAAACACATTTGCAACTCTATCTGTATAAACATACGGTTCAAATTGTTAATTTCCTGAAATTTTACTTTTGATGTTAATTTTATTTAAAAAAATATAAATGGAAACATAACTTATTTCGGAACTGTTTTTTTATTCAATAATTACCTACTAGATATAAAATTGCAAAATGTGTGACGTCACACTAGGGAGGGGGGAATTTCATAAATGTGACCAGCTGTGACAAGGACGGGGGGAAAATCATGAAATTCGTGTGACGTAATTTATGAATGGCCCCTAATGTCTGCAAGTCGTTCCTTCCACACTGGACTGGGAGTAAAAGCAAAACTTAGAACATGCCAGCTGCCAACTCTTCCCAGGTAATTTTTAACCCCCGATAAAAAAGACGTTTTATTAAAGTTTGACGTGTGTATCTGTGTATCTATGGCATCGTAGATCCTAAACGAGTGGACCGATTTTAATGTTGTTTTTTTTGTTTAAAAGCAAGCGTAATCGAAATGGTTTTTAGCTATTTTTGATCTAAATTTGTTCAGCCGTTTTAGAGTTATTAGCAATCAAATGTAGGGGGTGATAAAACATTTTAATTTTAGAGTTATACTGTAGTAATTTAATGTTAGTATTTTTAGCGTTGCGTTGCCAATGGGTCTTTTTATAATTCGAACGGCACGGCACTTCGAAATTTGAATTACCATTATTACCCTCTATTTTTTTACTATTAAATAGGAGGCAATGGTAATACAATTTTGCCGTGCCGTTTTAGAATTATAAAAAGGCCCAATGTTAGTAATTTTAGAGTTGCGTAGTCATTCACGATACAAAACTCATCGCTATTGAACCGAAGCACATAGAGGGGTCTGTCATTCACTTACCGGGTCGTAACCACATTCAGAACTCAACCATTTTGTGTAGACCTCTCATCATCTGTAGACTCCCTTGAAACCGTTCTGAAACACCCAGACAGCGGGGTCTACATAATTTTGTAGGTTATGACTAAACTCTTTAACTATTCTGACAAGTTACTCGGATTTAATTTGCTTTAGCTACTCCTACTTTCTCGTATACTAGATACTTGCCTACTATTTTTATTATATACTATAAAATTGCCACCCTTACCTTATCGAGACTCCCCAGATCCATACCTACTGAGCGCTTCTCTTCATATTTTATATTGAATTCTCTGCCTGCGTCTATATTCCCGGGCTCTTATGACCCGAATCTCTTTAACCTTCGAGTGAATAAGCATCTTCTGGGTGAGCTTGCTACACCCACATCTTCACTCTATGGTTTAAACAGTGGTCAAGAGCAAACCCGTTAATTTATAACAAAAATCTTAGTAAATACCTTCTCAAATGGTGGAATTTATCTATATCTATGATGGACTAAAGTATTTTTTTCCGGAAACGTCAGGTTAAGGAGTTTTTACAGTTTTCAAACCTTCGCGTGCTTTTTGAACACAAGGTGTACGAGATTTGTATCGCACGCGACGGGTTAACTAACTATTTAAATTCTTTGGAGCTCCGGTATGAACTGCGAAACTGCGCCATCTAAGTGTGATGTACATTGCTTGTTTCCACCGTGTTTTATATTGTTATTATTGTTGCAAAATAGAGTGTATTATGATAAATAATTTAATTTTAAAGCAGGAAATGAAAAATACCGTAAAAAATTGAATATTTTCCTGAGGAAAATTCCACTATTCCGAATGAGAATGATAGTCTAATGCAGGTTTCAGTTACTAAATAGTCCCTTTCACCCTGTAGAAATTTAGTTTAACGATTGAATATTGGCAAAATGAGAATATTCAACAACGCAGTGGCCATGTTACTAGACAATGACATTGATTGGCGCTGTGGGCGAGACAAGCGGTTGACTGAAATCTATTAACGGCCCACTAGGTAACACATACATGGACATTTAGGTTAGGTTAGAACATCTAGTGAATCTGTCAAACTAAGGCTAAAGAATAGTAACAAAAAAGTACAGTTAATTTTTAAAAAGAGCGGTGATAGTCCAGTTGGTAATGAGCAAGAATGTAACCGAAACGTTGCGGGTTCAAATTCGTCTTTTCCGGATTTATGTAAGGATTTTTCTTTAACTATCACTTGCTCAGCGGTAAAGGAACACATCGTGACGAAGCCCGTACGTCTAAGAAAGTCGTTTTCGAAAAGCGCCATTTGGCGGTTTCAAAACTTTGATACCAAGGTTAGTCAAGTTCACCACATACTTTATTATACCTGCACGACAAGGAAGAATCAAATTAAATACAAAAAATAATAAATACGTATTGAAACTCAAACCAACGAGTAGCGATATTTTTCCTCGACAAAATGGTTTAAAACGACCAAATAGACAAAACGAACCACACAAGTGGGTGTTTAAAAAATCATCCCAAACATGGCACTGCACTCAGGCGCCTAACAGGACTGTACGAGTATAGGTATGGGGATTCAGCCCTCATTCGGCTTTTGAAGCAAACTCATTATCTATAAAAAAAACGGTATCATATTTACTCGCATAAATTTGAAAGCCTTGATTTTTTTCGCATAATTTTTTTTCGCATAACGATATTTTGTCATAACGACGAACTGATTATTACAAGAGAAAAACCGTTATGTAAAAAAAAAATGCATATCTACTATATAAAAATAAGTCGGGTTTTCCTTCCTGACGCTATAACTCCAGAACGCACGAACCGATTTCCACGGTTTTGCATTCGTTGGAAAGGTCTCGGGCTCCGTGAGGTTTATAGGATACTTTTTATTTAAAAAAAAATTAGGACGCGGGCGGAGCCCCGGGCGGAAAGCTAGTATCTTATAAAAAAATATGAAAACAGAAATTCGCTTCCCCATACAAACCTGCCGTTTGGTTACATCGAATACATAAATATACAGGCTGTAAGGAACAGGTTAGCAAAAATCACAACCCTGAATAATTTGAATTGCCAATGTGCCAGAATTTTCTATTATTAGCTGTCACTTTCCGATAGTAAGAAAAAGATTAAGTATTGATGAAAGGTAAGTTTTACATTATAAATCATCATAGACACGTACTCAAGAAAACTAAAAATTTCTTACACAATTTTTATCTTAAGTTCAGCAAAGCTTTAATTTTAATACTAGGTTTAATATTTATGTAAAATTTATTTTATAGGATGACTATTATTATTATGTTCGTCTTATGACCCATAATCTCGGGCAATTAAATCCCGGACTTTATTATTATTATTATTATTTTTTTGCTGACTTCAAAGTGTTTTATAGTAAAACCTACTTTGAATAAATGATTTGATTTTATATCGTCCTAGGGAAGTTAATCCAGGGCCGATTGGTGAGGTGATGAATCACTGTCAACTTATCCAAACCTATCGCCTAGAACCTAACCTAATATGTATAGGATGGTACAGGGCTTAAACCCTTTGCCCTGTCAATCACAGCTGCAATCGATGAGTTAGACTACCCATGCTCAACTCATTGCTCGTTTAGAATTCGAAAAGATAGAAGAGATAGGGAAGATAGAACTATGCTTAGATATTCTAATGGAAATTAATAAAAATGAATTAATATTCTATGGAAATTCATTATTAGTTTTTGGATTTCAAAATTTTTTCATTGCTCTCTTTTTTTTAAATATTATGAGACGGGTTATCGCTTGACCTTAATCTTAACCAAGGTCACAGATGAGGTCGACGATGGCGCGAGTTTACCCAGGCAAAGGACGGAGCCATACTTCCAAATTTTGGAAATAAAATAATCTGAATGTATTTGAAGACTTAAAGTCCAATGAAATAGATAAAATATTTTTGACTTTGACTGACACATTTTAAAACATTTTACGAGCAAAAGTTTTGTCAAAATCTGCAGCTTGAGTACGATGGTGATAGCGCCTGTAATGCGCCGTGGTCCTATGTCAAAATGTCAACATTTTAACAGTACCTACCAGAGGGCGAGCAACGCCGCGTGGCGCAGTGGCGCAGGGCCCTCGCGCAATTAAAGTTTCAGCGTCTGCCGAGTGGCGCGCGTTTGTCGCCATCGTGCTCGAGCTGCTGATGTGCACTAGGTTTTCTATATCTATCTATCTTCTATACATATTATAAAGAGGAAATATTTGATTGTTTGTTTGTTTGCATTGAATAGGCTCCGAAACTACTGGACCGATTTGAAAAATTCTTTCACTATTAGAAAGCAACATTATCTACGATAGACATAGGCTACATAACTTTCCCGAATTCCCACGGGAACGAAGTCCCGGGCGGAATGCTAGTATTTAATAACTAGCTTTCCGCCCGCGGCTCCGCCCGCGTGGTCTACAGGTTATATCGTGCCCAACTGTGGCATAAAATGTAGCCTATGTCCTTTCCCAGGCTCTAATCTATCTCTGTACCAAATTTCATCCAAATCGGTTGAGTAGTTTTGGGCGTGAAAGACGGACAGACAGACAGAGTTACTTACTTTCGCATTTATAGTATTAGTACGGATTGTCTGTATTAGTGCTGTTACTTGTTAGAATGGTTTAGCAATTAAATATGATACCTGATGTTCTGACCTCTGTGCTCCGTTTAGCTCTTTCTAGAGTTACTACCTATGCTGTACTAGTAGTTCTATATAGAGTCAACTTTGTAAATCGCTCGTACGACGGCGGCTTACAACGCGTTAATCTTTGCGCCGCCAGCGCCGGCACGTCTGACACTGATCATGTTCAAGTTTAATTAAAATATGGGAATACCTATCTATTATGGCAGCTTCCAACGGCGAAGTAGCTTTAGTTACCCTATTTTAACGTCTTTTTCGTATAAAATTTATCAAAAAACTCAAATTTTGGAGGACCAGTATTCTTTGGTAAGCCCATATACGTCCCCAGCGAGGGGCACGGGCCTCCCTTGGAAACACGAAGGGAATTTAGGTCACAGTCCACCACGCTGGCCCAATGCGGGTTGGTGAACCACTCGTCTTTCGAAAATCAATTTTCTCGGACGGGCGGGTTTCATCATGATATTTTCCTTCACCGTGGAGCAAATGATAATTAGAAATCCGTTCATAAATCCGAAAAGACGAATTTAGTGGTATAGGCCCGCACCAGGATTTGAACCCGCGACCTTCGGATTACAAGTCTGGCTCATTACCAACTGGGCTATCACCGTGTAAAGTGACCAGTAAAGTGACTATATTTGTCCACGTTAAAAACGTAAGAGTAAACTAACTTCTTCTTATCGTGTAGGCATAGTCAATGGCGAACTTGACTAACCCTGGTGTCAGAGTTTCTAAGAGTAAACTAACTTCAATCTCAACTATCAGCAAAAAACCATTAACCAAAACGTCATCTGAATATAATGTGTATGTATTTTTTGTTTTTGTTGTTTTTTAAAGCGTAGAATCTAATCCAATTAAATTTAGATGGGACCACCTCAGAAGGATACTCTTTTGAACTAAAAAATAATTTTGAAAATCGGCCAACAATTGGCGGAGCTATCGCGTATTAAACATAAAAAAATGTTTTAAAAAATAAAGTCGAAATAAACACCCCATAATGCAACGTCCTAGCTAGATATTAGTATAAATATGTACAGTCAACAGCACATCAGGTTACCACAAATTGTTAAGCTCAAAGCTTGAAGATAAAATTCAAAATCGATTGAAGAAATTTGGCAGTTTTGGATAGCATGATGTGCCGTTGTCCCTGTACATATACTTAGATTGTCAATTACCACGCTCTTAGGAATGATCATTGATCACCCCTGCACTGTAAAAACATTTGGGAAATAGTGTTAACTTTTTGTAAAATATTTAGTAAAGACAACTATTTTACATATTTCCATTCGACTTGTTGTCAGAAAAAAAAGACAATAAAGTGAGGTGGAGTCTTGCTGAAATGAGAAACGCTTTTGTTGGTAAAAAAATGCAACGCGAATCGGAAAGGTTGATTTAAATCCCTAGAGAATGAATTTTGAATCACGCGCCAAAAATGATCTAAAAAAACCCTTCGTCAAAATTTACCTGTCGTGATTATTTTCCCATTTAGTGGTAGACAAGGACACTAATGGATACCAACACAAGGAATTTAACCCTAATGGGTCCTTTCAGCACATTAATAGGTTTTAAAATTCGCCTAAAGTGCCGTTGGAAAGTGTTGAATGTAAAATGCGGGCTACCATTTCACCCTTGCCTGGAGAGGGGTTTCGTTATTTTGTTTTATTTTAGTTTCCAGTACTTCGGGAACGTTTTTGCAAATCGGATTTTGATGTTAATCCGAGTTGCTGCTTTCAGTAAGTACTTAGATGTGTGAGGGTCGGAAGTTTTTTTTTTAATTTTATTGATTTTCGTTTGTTTTTTTCTTCTGTAGGCCGTTAGGTTTTTACTGCTTGCGTTTGCTTTTATACATATATTTTGTAGAATTTACACGTTTTCTGTAGGTACGTCTGTTTGTGAAAAAGTTATGTACGTAAGATTTCTTTAGGTAAAAATAATCTCTCAAAAAACATTGATGTCCGCCATCTTGTATCCAAAAATGAATGATTTTCTTCTGATCTCACCCGTCCTAGAATCCGTAGTAAACAACTCTGGTATTATTTTTTTAAATTAATTTTACCATGAATTTTGTATATTCGATGACTAAAACTATATCCCATTTGTACAATTTTAAAAATCCAAAAGTTTTTTTTTTGGCTAATATATACTTAATTCACGCTCCATTTTAAAATATAACGTTACCTAAAACTATTTTTAAGACTGCCGATTTCTGATTTATTTTACTCTTGAACTAACGAATCATTGTAAAAGTAGATTTAATTTTGGCGAGGACTCAAATTTCACCATACTTGTTGCTAGGTGAAATACCATAATCTATATCTACACTGAAAATGATAAAAGATTTCAATTTTTGTATGTTTGTAACGAAAGTCAAAAACTACTGGACCGATTTCAAAAATTCTTTCACCTATTAGAAGACGCTCCCTTTATCAGCGGGTGACATAGACTATATTATTTTTCAGAATTCCTACGGGAATGAATTTGGACACAGTTACTTACACATATCTAGTGTTAGTAACTGTGTGACTTTAAATTGGTTAGCGAAACTTTAGGGGGTGATTCCCCCCATGAAACTGGACAACTTTCCCCAAGGAACCTGTTTGAAATTTAGAAAAAAAAATCGACTTCTCGTACTAAGAGAATCTGTTGATGGCACATGTTCTATGGAGGCGAATTATTTTTTGTTCATTTTCCGACCTATTGTTTTTTTTTTACTAGCCCATATACGTCCCCACCGAGGGGCACGGGCCTCCCTTCGAAACACGAAGGGGATTTGGGCCATAGTCTATCAAGCTGGCCCAATGCGGGTTGGTGGACCGCTCGTCTTTCGAAAATGAATTTTCTTCGACGGGCGGGTTTCATCACGATGTTTTCCTTCACCGTTGGGCAAGTGATAATTATAAATCTGTACATAAATCTGAAAAGACGAATTTAGTGGTACAGATCCGCACCAGGATTTGAACCAGCAACCAATTGGGCTATCACCTTTCGACCTTTCGACCTATGTTTTATTGAAAAAGTTGTTCAGTCTAGTGGGCTGATTGATATCCTTAAACGCTAGTTAATTTTAATTGACCCAACATATTTGATGAATTGTCTACGTTATTGTCTAAGAGACTTCAAGAGTAGATTCCAACTCGTACCCTGGCATGTGACGTCATCACTGAACTGAAGCAATGGAACCGAGAGCGTCTCTTCAGAATCTGTTCTCTATCTGAGTACTGATTCTACTAATAATTATAACGGCGAAAAATCTTCTATTATACCAATCATACAAACCACATAAAAATCAGTTTAATTAATTACAATAAAAAAGCTCTAAAATTAAAAAAAGTGTATAACCCCTAACATTGATCGTTTATAGCTTTTAAACGGCTGAACCAATGTTGATTAAATGAACCTGGGAACCATTTCGATCAGGCTCCGAAACTACTGGACCGATTTGAAAAAATCTTTCACCGTTATAATGCTACATTATTACTGAGTAAGATAGACTACATAATTTTTCCGCATTCCCACGGGAACGAAGTCCCGGGCGGAATGCTAGTAGAGTTATAAACTTATTTTAAATTTTAAACGTACACACGTCAACACGGTCTAGGGATATTGCACGATTTTTTATACAAAAGAGGTCTGTTTGAGAAGCTATAAAAGCATACTCGAGATACATGAAGGGCTATAATTTTCAGGCGAGCAAGTGCTAAACCTGAATTTTCAATTATAGCCCATAAATTTTGTTTGATTTGAAATTTGTGAAAACGAGACAAATATGACAAAAAAAATTGCGTTAATTCGATCATTTTCATACAAGAAGCAGGCAAAAAGTGCATTTTCGTTTTCGTTTCAATCACGTTTTCACAAATTTCAAGTATTAAAACAAAATTAACTGACTAAAATTAAAAATTCAGGTGTAGAACATGCTCGCCTGAAAATTATAGCCCTCCATGTATCTCGAGTATGCTTTTCTAGCTTCTCAAACTGACCTCTTTTGTATGAAAAATCGTGCAATATCCCTAGACCGTGTTGATGTATATAGTAGAATCGTACCACAGATCTTGACACGAGCTTGACTAGATATCGAATATCGATCGTAATCGAGAGGTCTGTAACGCGAGAGCACGCTTCATCGTTCGAGACCGAATTCGATTAATGGTCGATTCGATTTCGACCACTATTCGATCTCGAGTGGTTTTCAAACGTAACCCCGAATGCTCTTCATTCTAATGTCAGATTTAGTGATGTTCGTGTTACGACTATTTGATTGCTTCTCTAGGTACCGAATTTCTATAAGTATTTTTAACCTCCGACGCAAAAAGAAGTGTGTTATGTTAAGTTTGACAGCTTGAATAATAAGATGAATAATAGTAATGTGTCTGTCTGTGGCACTGTATGTAGTTCTTAAACCTATGAACGATTTGGATACTTTTTATTATTATTTAAAAATAGGTTTTCCAGCGGTGGTTCTTAGACATGTTTTATTAAAATCGTTCACCGCTTAAAAGTTATAAGCGCTAAATGTCGGAGCGGTACGACATTTTCAAATTTAGGAGTTATTCATAACTTGAGTTACGCTTGACTATCTTGTGGGATTTGAAAGGTATAAAAGAAAGAAAATATAAAAAGAACTCCGTGATCACGCTATCAGCGGAACCTGACCGGAGTAAGTCATAGCACAGAGCACTAAGTAGAGGTGCGAACTAGAGAGCGATCGTTTCTTACAACACTTCAGTGATTTTTCACTGATATTTGTAAAGTGACGTTCGGTCACGCCACACTGGTTCAATCTTTTTCTCGTAAGCCAGATAGGTCACGAGTCCTCCCCTTACCTCAGACTACAGGTTATATCGTGCCCAACTGTGGAATGAAATGTAGCCTATGTCCTTTCCCATCTCTGCACCAAATTTCATCAAAATCGGTTCAGTAGTTTAGGTGTGAAAGACGGACAGACAGACAGACAGAGTTACTTTAGCATTTATAATATTAGTAAGGATAGTAAGGATTAATTTACGTTCGATGCACCTCTGCTGGTTACGTAATGGATGGCTCATGGTTAGAAATTCAGTGCAGGTTTCTTATGGTACGATGTTTTCCGTAAGAGCATGGGTTAGCGCAATCGGCAGAAGGAGGTCAATCGGCGAATCCAACTCGGTTGGGCAGCGTTCGGGAAGTTGCGAGCTATCTTCTCCTCCCAAATACCGCAGTGTCTGAAGACGAAAGTCTTTGAGCAGTGTGTGTTGCCAGTGATGACGTACGGCACTCAAACGTGGTCGCTTACATTGGGCCTCCTAAGAATGCTCAAGGTCACTCAAAGAGCGATGGAAGGGGCTATGCTCGGAGTTTCTCTGCGTCTCCACAAAGTAACAAACTCTTTTATGGGTCAATGTGTACGCTTCTACAATAAGATTCCCATGTGTATTCAAAACCTACCTTTAGAAAAATTCAAGACAATAATTAAACAAAAACTTTGTAAAAACGGCTCTTAAAATTTCTGATTATCTGTTAGACAAGCAACCATGGAAATAAATTGTTCAGCTCCAGAGTTATTCAGATACTAAGTCGATTTAAATTAGAAGTAAGAAAATTAAAATTTATATGATTGACTTAAAAAGAGCGACCCTCGGAGTTTCTTGCCTATTCTTCTCCTGAGGAAGACTGCACCTTTGCGAATAGGCGCAAAGTCAAAAATGCTAATGTAATTAATTATTCTTCTCAATCATTTATATTGATTTTGCTAATGTATTTTTATTACGTTTTCAAGCAGCACTTTGTATGTTCTATGAAATAAACATTTTTGAGTTTGAGTTTGATCGAATCAGAAATGAGGAAATCCGCAGGAGAACCAAGGTCACCGACATAGCCCAAAGAATCGTTAACCTTAAGTGCCAGTGGGCAGGGCACATTGCTCGTAGGACTGATTGCCGCTGGGGCAGGAAAGTCCTCGAGTGGCGACCACGTACCGGAAGGCGCAGCGTAGGAAGGCCTCCCACAAGGTGGACCGACGATCTGGTAAAGACTGCTAGAAGTGGCTGGATGCGGTCGGCGCAGGACCGATCGAGGTGGAGATCCCTGGGGAGGCCTATGTCCAGCAGTGGACGTCTTGCGGCTGACATGATTATGATAATGATGGGTTAGTGCGTTATTGTAACAAAAGCAAATGATGGTTCTTGAGTCATGAATCTTCGTGTCTGTCTTTGTGTGTTTTCCAAGGGACCCAAACATACAGTCGAACATAGAACCTCCTTTTTTAAAGTCGGTTAAAAATTAATTGTTACACGGTAAAAGAGTCCCATTTACCGAAGTACTGAAATTTTGATTATTGTTAGCCAGCACTACTGAAATAGAAACCTAATGTGGAGTTTCAGAGATCAACTGAATCAAGAGCCTGCTGTTTAGCCTGGAATCTGTTAGGAATCCTAGGTACGGAAATAAAGCTACCTACAGAAGATAGATACAGACTCAGATAACATCGTTACAATCGCAGTTCTTGCATTGGGTTCGGTTTCATAAAAGGAAAATAACAGGGTATTTTATAAATTTACGGTAAGATTTACACAGAAGGTTAAACCGTATTTTGGTAGATATATAATGAATACTTTATTGCATGCTTATAAAGGCAAGAGATAAAAAAAAAATGTTTTGTTTTTTTTACCAGCCCATATTCGTCCCCACCGAGGGGCACGGGCCTCCCTTCGAAACACGAAGGGGATTTAGGCCATAGTCCACCACGCTGGCCCAATGCGGGTTGGTGGACCACTAGTCTTTCGAAAATTTTCTTGGACGGGCGGGTTTCATCACGATGTTATCCTTCACCGTTGAGCAAGGATAATTAGAAATCCGTATATAAATCCGAAAAGATGAATTTAGTGGTACAGGCCCGCACCAGGATTTGAACCCACGACCTTCGGATTACAAGTCTGGCTCATTACCAACTGGGCTATCACTGCTTTTCGGCGGTTAAAAATAGTCACCATCGTAATTCCCCTGCTATTGATTTTTTTAAATCTTTTATTTTATAGGACATTCAGGATGCCACTTAAAATATGTCCAGATTATATTTAATACATCCAAACATACATTAAAAGATTTAAATACATACATACACATTCGTTCTTTTGACCCTACTTACTCTACGCCTATTCGCAAAGGTGCAGTCTTCCCCAGAGAAGAGTAGGCAAGAAACTCTGAGGGTGCTCTTTAATCGCATTACACATTTATTTTAACTAAATCTAAACCTATTCCCATCGACAAGCGATATAGCCGCCCTGGTAAATTATAGTAAAAGTATCAAACAATTTGGACCCACGACCCCAGGTTACTAAAAACACCACTATGTACATACCAAATTAAAAATCGTAAGGTTTTTCCCTTGTCATCATAATCGACTTCGAATAAGTGGCATGAATCTGTAGTTCTCCGTACGAGACACAGATGGCGCTAACCGACACGCAAAACATAATGTACTTAGTAAGGGAATATGAAATTTTGCTGCTCGATTTGAAGGCACAATAGCTCAGTTGGTTAGAGCACCAAGAGATCTAATCCTGGGGTCGTGGGTTCAAGTCTAATAATATGAGCTGAACATTTTTCTTTCCCTAAAAAATGTTTGTAATTATTAAGCAATTAACTTACGCAAGCAATCACGTCAGTTAATCTTCTCTAATCTGATCGTGGTTTTTACAACGTAACCCATATTGATTGATTACTGTTTATTCAAAAATACAAAATACAAAAATATTTATTTTCAAAAACACTTTTTTACAAATATTGTAATTGGAATAAGGAACTCCTAGTAGGCAATGAATTTGCCTGTGGCAGGAGAACCTGCTCTTCCATAGTTCTTAGAAACTAAAATAAATAGAGTAAAAATGAAGCAAGCATATAAATCATATCTACTGCATACTACATATCTACATACACACATATCTACATATCACTACCGATTTAAAATCTCCTCAAAAAGATAAATGGTCTCTTTAAATATATGACGGCTGGTTTAGTAGTAAAGCTACTTCTTGATCCACGAGTCCTGGGTTAGATTCCCAGTCGGGGCAAATATTTGTTCTTGGGTCATGGTGTTTGTGTCTGTCTTTATATATGTTCCAAGGGATCCACGACAAAAGGGAAAAACCTTAGTGTGAGCCTTTGAGTTTGAAAACACGTTTATTTCTTCAGCACATTTTTTATTGTTTTTTTATTATAAGATGGGTTAACTCTTTACTTCAATTTTGACCACGGTCATAGATGAGGTCGACGATGGAGCGAGTAAACCCAGAAAATGCCTATTAGGCACTGGTACTCCTACGCACCAACGGAATACGGCAAGCTGTTTGGCGTCGGACTTCGGTAGGAGGGTGATCGCGAACCAGACGGCCCTTTACAGAGCCTACCACACCGCATGAGACCATAGGACGACACCTCAAATTCAGAACAAATTGAGATGTCGTTGCCTGGGGGGGATTAATAGGAGACAGGTCTCATTTGTGTTTCCTTACTCGCCTCTTACGACACCCACGGAAAGAAATAGGGTGGTGTTATTCTAAACCGATCACCACACGGCGGAAATTATTTAAAGTCACCCAATATAGGAAACTCGCAAAAAAGCATCATAATTTTAAATGTTGATTTTTTTTCCAAAGGCAAGCCTAAGTCCCGAACAAAACTGATGAAATCAGTTCACGCCACATGCACCGACGCCAGCGAACAGCAACCAATTAGCAGCCGGCGTCGCGCCGCGCAGCCAATCAGAGAGCTAGGAATAAAATGAGATGTGACGTCATCATAATTAAAAGAAAAGATTTGACCTGCCAAATCCTGGATCATGGTCAAGCGTACCCCGGACGTGACCAAGCTCTAGGAAGAAGAAGATACAAGTACCTACAGTAACTCTGAGAAAAAGGAGAATGGTCATTTGTGACCTAGGCACGACAGTAAAGAGTCGTATCTCAGCTTTTTCGTCACATTTTTAGGTGAAATTAGGTCCACACTAACTTATAATATTTCTCGCCCATGTTTGTTTGTCTTACTAAAATTAGGTTTATTTTATTTTTACCAACACTTCATAGTCCATAAAAAATATTTTTTAATTTAATTTAATGATTGACTCACGAAGGGGATTCAAGCCATAGTCCAAATCCCCTTCGTGTTTCGAAGGGAGACCCGTGCTCCTCGGTGGGGATGTATATGGGCTGGTAAAAAAAGCAAAAAAATGATTGACTAGAGTCGTTAAAACCAAGTCAGAGGCCATTGTGCGGTTTGAAAAACTCTGACACCAGGGTTAACTATGTTCGCCGCACACTTGACTATAGGTACCTACACGATACGAAGAAGAAGAAGATTTAATTTAGGTAAGTATGTCAAGGTAGCCGTGTGAGTCCTCGGCAGAGTAGAATAGGACCACCCTCTTTCTTACCGAGGTGTCGTACAAGGCGACTAAGGTAAATATGCAAGCAAGTTCATCTGCACACAGAGAAGGAAAACTCTGCAATTATATCAAAACCCTCGCCAACCCGTCTGCCAAGCGTGGTGAGTATGGCATTTACCCCTCACGTTATTGAGGGAGGCCCGTGCCCCAGCAGAGGGGACGTATATGGGCTGATGAAGTATGTCTCACATAATATCATAAACAGAAACAATATAAAACCACAGAATAAATAATAGTACTAACGTAATAAAACAGTATTTTTCTCCCACATTCCGAAAGCTTCTTACATCGAGACCATTAGAACTTATTCGTTTATTCGTTATCGAATGAATTAGTCATACCCATTGCTGGATGTAATTACCGTGATAATTGCAAAGCTGCAGTTAATTGCTAAGCTACAGAGCCTACAAGGCATATCTCCTAGCTAAACGAACAGGCCGAGCACAACACATGAACACCCAGTTGTGAAAACGTCAATTAAAGTTAATGCTTCTTTAAATATTATGGTGTCATTTTCCGTTTTGATGACGTAAAAGGACGGACTTTAACTTTAATGAACGCTTCTGCAACGAAAACGAAAATGCACTTTTTGCTTGCTTTTTGTATGAAAGTAGTCGAATTTACGCAATTTTTTTATCATTTCGTCACCTTTTCACAAATTTCAAGTAAAAAAAAAATTATTGATAAGAATTGAAAATTCAGGCTTGGCACTTACTCGTCTGAAAATTATAGCGCTCCATGTATCTCGAGTATGCTTTTGTAGCTTCTCAAACAGACCTCTTTTGTATGAAAAATCGTACAATATCCCTAGACTGCGTTGATGTGTATAAAAGAGGAAAGATTTGATTGTTTGTTTGTTTGCATTGAAAAGGCTCCAAAAGTACGTGAGTAACAACTCACGATGAAAAATTATTCACCATTAGAATGCTACATTGTCCGTGAGTAACATAGACTACATTATTTTCCCAAATTCCCACGGAAACGAAGTCTCGGGCGGAATGCTAGTTTGTAATATAAATAAAGCATCGGACTATTCTGGAAGATTAAATACATAAATAAATATGAGGACATCTCATGCAGTGCCTTCCAACCCTAACCTAAGAAAGCCTTGTACTATCTGTAGGTACTAGATCACTGATATACTATTTATGTACTTTATTTTCGTAGTTACATATGATGATGCACGAACACCTAGATTCCTCACAAACACTTAAAAATCTGATTTTTCAAATACATCTGGGCGGATGATGGTAACGATGCGATAGGCAGATTCATCAAAGAAGCAGAGGCGGCTGGCAGGGAAAAAGTGGTCAATTACAACCTCAGAATGGCGATCAAAAGTCGAGACAGAGCCGTCATGGATGCTTTGAGGTCTGGATGCAACAGCGGGGAACCGTCACTGGTTTAGAAAAATACATTATGGAATATATAAATATATATCTTTATTATAGCTATTTATCTACCTACTGTAAACTACTATGAAAAGTATAGTAAAATATTTTTAAAAGAAAAAGCAAGTATTAACAATAAAACACTTAATCTAGACAAGGGCACGGACATCAAGTCTGTGGATGCTAATATCTTTATTATAAAAAAAAAAAAAAAAATACATCTGGGCTGTGAACAGTCGATAATGTTATCTCTACTTGATTAATCAAATCATAGTCTATAGTTCATTTATTAAAGAGACTAATCTAGTATTAAGTGATTACATGTTCTAAATAGACTTAACGTGTAGAATTACAGATATTACAGTCACGCGTAGGCTTAAGATTATAAAATAATACTGGATTTTTAATATTGTTTCGCAATTTAATATTTTGAAATAATTTTTGCTCACGAATATCTGTTTTATTTTTATTTTCTGTTGTAAATTATGTTGCAACTGGGTACCTACCACGATCGTTTAAAGCATTTCTGTTTAGGATCCAACTTTGAACTGCTTCGCAATTGGAATGTTTTTTAAAATGGTACAATGATGGCGCTGCTTTTGAACTACTCGGTTGTCTATGGTCCATTTCAGCGATCCAAATTGAATGAAAAAAAAATTGTCGCTGGTCTGCCTTTGAATCGCTTATAAGCCATCATGGTACGGATAAGCGTTGCAGACTTGTTTAGGTCCTAAATTGGATCGCGCTAAGCGATCATGGTAAACCTCCTGTTCCCTAACCTTAAGAAAATTAGTCTTGTGGTTTGTGATTGTTTAAACAGCCTGTTCATTTTGATATCTCATAACTCCAGGGTATCAATGAGACCACGTATATGAATCAAATGGCATTTATATTATTTTTCAATTTTTTAATAATTTCAATTTTTTCCTTTTCATAAAAATGTCTCACTTGGAACTGCGACAAGTAGGTTTGTTAGTAGCCGAACCCAACCAACCACGCACGAGCCGAGCGAGCGCAGCGAGCGTGCCTCGGCAGCGGCCGGCGAAGTGCCAGAAACGACTCGACTGTGGTTGCGTTAAGCGGTTTACGCATCAACCAATCAGAGAACAGTGTATTATATTACGGATGTCAGTTAAACGTAAAAATGTACCTACACTGAGCAGCGATTGGTCCATTCGTGTATGATTTGACGTGTGGCAAAATCGTTTGTTGAAAAACTTACAGCCAGGCAGCGTAAGTTGATCAATTAGCTCAAATGTAAGTATTGCGTTAAATAATACATTTCAACTGCCGTGTATGATTTTCCGCTAGTTGACTAACTACCTCGAAAATTGATCAACTTACGATTCTTATTATTTTCCGGCGACAAGTATTTATTGAAAACTTTAAAAGTACAGTGAAATTCCATAAAAAAATAATCATTAGCAGTGGATGACAATGGCTTTTACTTCAGAAGCAAAATTGAGAACTATTCAATAATTTTCATACATTTGATGAAAGATGCTTTGACTAGTGGAGCGCCACAGCCAACTGAATGTATGAAACGCTACCAGCTGCTCTAGCATAAGCAATGCGACTTCACTCTCATGACAGTTGATTTTTGCACCCACACTTATATGGTGTAATTTCATCTTCTCCATACCCAAAGGTTGCCGATAAGATATTGCTTCTTAGCAATGGGGCCGCCTTTTGTACCCTAACTTTATTACTATTCATAACGTAACTTTTACTCTGTCTCATGTTCTGTAATGTTGGTGTGCAATAAAGTATATTTGTATTTGTATTGTGAACAGCAAGTATTTTGCATTCAATTGACGTTGACTTGACACATGACCTTGAATTGCTAAAAGGACGTATGTCTCCGTACGAGACACAGATGGCGCTAACCTATAAGCACGACGTATGTGCTTAGTAAGGGAATGAGAAATTTCGCCGCTTGACTTGAAGGCACGATAGCTCAGTTGGTCAGAGCACCAAGAGATCTGATCCTGGGGTCTTGGGTTCAAGTCCCATTCGCGCCGAATATTTTTCTTTCCCTAAAAATTATTTGTGAATATCCCTCACGCGGGTAAGCGTTTTAAAAAAAATACTAAAATATAATCGTTATCAGGTTTCGCCCTTGTCATAATCTACTTTGCAACAAGTAATATGAGTCTGTAGTTCTCCGTACGAGACACAGATGGCGCTAACCTATAAGCACGATGTATGTGCTTAGTAAGGGAATGAGAAATTTCGCCGCTTGACTTGAAGGCACGATAGCCCAGTTGGTTAGAGCACCAGGAGATCTGATCCTGGGGTCGTGGGTTCAAGTCCCATTCGCGCCGAATATTTTTCTTTCCCTAAAAATTATTTGTGAATATCCCTCACGCGGGTAAGCGTTTTAAAAAAAAAAAACTAAAATGAACAATTGTTCAAGAAAAATTGTGATAGGCACAATGTAAACACTAGAGCAAACATAACTTGGATGTACTAGACAGCCGTCTCTGTAGAGATGTACTAGACAGCCGTCTCTGTACTTTGTAAAGTAACAAACTCTTTTATGGGTCAATGTATACGCTTCTACAATAAGATTTCCATGTGTATTCAAAACCTACCTTTAGAAAAAATTAAGACGATAATTAAACATAAACTTTGTAAAAAGGGCTATTATAGAATTTCGAATTATCTGTTAGACAAGCGACCATGGAAATAAATTGCTCAGCTCCAGAGTTATTCAGATATTAAGTCAATTAAAATTAAAAGTAAGAAAATTTATATGATTGACTTAAAAAGAGCGACCCTCGGAGTTTCTTGCCTATTCTTCTCCTGAGGAAGACTGCACCTTTGCGAATAGGCGCAAAGTCAAAAGTGCTAATGTAATTCATAATATTGACGTGTTCAAGTATCATTTTATATGTTCAATGAAATAAACACTTTTGACTTTTGAATAGACGCCTTGAAATAAGTACATAAGCATAAACACTAAGTAGTACGTACCTTCAAAACAGGCAGCTTATTGAAAACATATCCCCGCTTAGTTCAGCGGAAAGTTATTAAACGTCAGCGCCACATGCCACGGCTGAGATCCAAACCAAACAATATGCAATTTCGGAATAGACACACCAATACCCGCTAAAGGTACCGAGAAATTCTAAAACACATATGTCTGGGATACTAATTACATTTAAGTCAAAGTCACCCGTACCACATCTGGTTCTCTCTTGCCATCTCTAAGGTAGACTGGAAGAGATCCCTTCAGGGATAAGTCCGCCTTAGCATATATATGTAATATCTTTTGTATTAGACTGTAAGAGTTTGCAATAAAGAGTTTACATACATACATACATACAAATTATTTATTGCGACTCACAGGTATTACATATGACAATATATAGCTCCGTTGCATGCAATGTTTGAAATACAATCAATATACCTATAGATATTTTTCAAAAAATACAAGATGTTGTATCAATAGATATATAGTTATAATGTTAGGGGTAATATAATGTCAGAATTGAAATAAAATAAAATATTAAAATTAAAATTAATTGTGATGTAGGTATGTTGCTAAATGTCATCACTCAACCTTTCACTGTACAAATTTTATTATGTATCAAAAATTTATTCATATTTTTATATTGAAAGCTTTTTTGATTTTTTTAATAATTTAAGGATCTTCTTCTTATCGTGTAGGTCTAATCAAGTTATGTGGCGGAACTTGGCTAACCCTGGTGTCAGAGTTTTCAAACCGCACAATGGCCTCTGACTTGGTTTTAACGACTGTAGTCAATCGACAACAGCCGGGACCGACAGCTTAACGTGCCCTCCGAAGCACGAAAACGCTCGTTATAAATTGCCACTTTGGTCACCCATCAGGTTCCCTGCCTCTTTATACGTTGCTTAACTTCACTGATCGGTTGAGATCAACGAGAGCCACTGGGCTACGAGCGATTTGGGGATATGATTCTTTTTTGCTAGGTACGCCGTAACAAGTTCTCTTTATCTCGCATGGTTTTCGAATATAAATGTTAAGAATAACATTTTATTTGTTAATTTATTTTTGTTAAACCTTACTTTTAAATACCTAAAAGTCAATGTGGGGCAGGAGATCTGTCAATTTTTTCGATCTCTTTGAAGTCTCGAAAAATTATGAATTTCAATTCCGTACTAGTAATTTATTCTAAAATTCTGCCGCTTACCTTTCACTCAATTTATTGGCAAAACTAAAATACACAAGCCGGCATAAAGAATGACCATTTGATACTAAAGGCCTATTACTCTTACTCTGCGAAGCGGGACAGCCTTAGCGGGACACTGAGTGCTTCCACTTGTCCCGGAACTTGGTCCCGAGTACGGCAACTGAATTAAATAGTTGTCCCAAAACTAGGTTACCGATTTAGAACAAGCAAGGGAGAGCTGGGAGATGTATCGCTTGGAAATTTTAAATATGGTATTGTTATTTATTAATTATAATAATAATAAATAAATAAATAAACGGAACACACATAAAGACACACAAACACCCATAACCCGAGATCAAACATCTGCTTTTTACCCAGATATTTGCCCCGACTGGGACTCTAACTCAGGACCTGTTGATCAAGAGGCAGCGCCACTATCTCTCGACCAAACAAAAGCTGAAACTGAACAACTTTCCCAGAGGAACATGGGTTGAAATATGAAGAAAAAAAAATGTCGTATCCATACATTGTTTGTTGCATTATAAAATTTTATTGTTGCTTTTGAGATTTTTGCTCTTTCTTTACTGTCTTTTTGTAAGTGTGTACTGTAATGGAAATAAATTTCTAATCTATCTATCCATACAACTTGGGTGATAAGTTGATTTGTCTTTCGAATAATTTCACAAAGTTTTTTTTTATATTATAAGATGGGTTAACTCTTGACCTCAATCTTGACCATAAAGGTCAGAGATGAGGTCGACGATGGAGCGAGTTAACCCAGAAAATGCCTATAAAGGCACTGGTACTCCCACGCACCGACGGAACACAGCAAGCTGTTTGGCGTCTGACTTCAGTAGGAGGGTGGTCGCGAACCAGATGGCCCTTTACAGAGCCTACCACAACGCATGAGACCATAGGACGACACCTCAGATTCAGAAAGAAATGAAGTGTTGTTGCCTGGGATGGATTACTAGGAGGCAGGTCTCATTTGTGTTTCCTTAGTCGCCTCTTACGACACCCACGGAAAGAGATGGGGTGGTGTTATTCACACGGCAGGAGGTTCCTTGGGGAACGTTGTTCAGTTCTATGGGGATGATTTAAGTTTCGCTAATGTAAAGTCACCAAAACGAAACTTGGTCTGTGGCACTATAAACAGTTTTAATTTGCCGCCTCTGAATTTCCGTACGTCGGCCAAAGTTGCTCCACTCCGGTTAACTTGGACACTTATGATTCGGTTACAGTTGTTACTCTAACTTTGTCATATCACTGCCTTCTAGTTGAAATACCTACTTTATTATCAAAGGCTGTCAAGAAGTAATTGTTACTTTTAGCTTCGATCAACAATGCACCAAAATAATTGTGGCTTGCGGCCTCCTGATTCCCAAGTCGCAACATAGCCGAGTTGAAGACCTTTTGTCTTGGACCCTACAACACATAGCGAGTTAAAGCTTTTTTGATATTGTTTTTCTATTTGGAGAATTTTTTTTACTAGCTTATCAGAAATAATTTTTAGGGAAAGAAAAATATTCGGCGCGAATGGGACTTGAACCCACGACCCCAGGATCAGATCTCCTGGTGCTCTAACCAACTGAGCTATCGTGCCTTCAAGTCAAGCGGCGAAATTTCTCATTCCCTTACTAAGCACAATACGTCGTGCTTATAGGTTAGCGCCATCTGTGTCTCGTACGGAGAACTACAGACTCATATTACTTGTTGCAAAGTAGATTATGACAAGGGCGAAACCTGTTAACGATTTTATTTTAGTATTTATTTTTAAAATGCATACCCGCGTGAGGGATATTCACAAATAATTTTTAGGGAAAGAAAAATATTCGGCGCGAATGGGACTTGAACCCACGACCCCAGGATCAGATCAGATTTTGTCAGATCCCACTGCTGGGCATAAGCCTTTCCTGCTTTACTATATTTATCGTGGAGTATTTGCGCTTCTAAATACTCCACTATAAATGGAGTAAATATTAATAAAATAGGAAACGCATTACGATCGCCATCACGAAACGAACTGATCAATATATAATTTAAGCAACCGCGGCTTCAACAGAATAGGGACCATCCATAAATTACGTCACACGTTAAGGGGTGGGGAGGGGTTCGTCAAAGTGTGACATTGTGTGACAAGGGAGCGGGAGGGGCCATAAGTTTCGTGAGGTCACATTTCACAATGTGTTATGAGTATCAAAACGTGTTAATTATTAACGACAAACTTAACCTCCTCAGTCCCAGGCACTCTTTTTACGTTTTCACTTTGGTTGAGACGATGAGTTTTGAGTTCTCAAAAAAATAACAACTCTATAAAGTACTGCTTTTATTAGAAAATTAAAAAAAAATTAAAATATGCATAATATGTGACGTCACGTTAGGGAGGGGGGAGTCTTACAAATGTGACCAGCTGTGACAAGGAGGGGGGAGGGGGTCAAAAAATTATGAAATTCGTGTGACGTAATTTATGGATGGCCCCATACCGGCGCTCTTCCCTAAAGGCTGAGTTGGACAATGCTGAGTTGGAGCCATTTTTTGTCACTGCAGCATACTTACATCTACTATTGTCGTAACGTCAAAACTCATTATTACCCTATGTAAAGTGTAGTGTGTGTTGAAGAATCAAAAATAAATGATTTCTATGTCTATGTTTAAAATTTTAGGCTACACTAAGTTTTTCCTAAAAAGAGTTCTAACATAAAGATCTTCAGGGGCGTCAGTAGTCTAGAGGCTAGCTTAAGGCGACTACGCACCTAAATTACGATTTTATGATGCGTAGATAAGCATGACGCACTGCATTAAATCGAATAAAAAAAATACTACGGTAATATTCAGGACATAAACTAGATAAGTAGTTTGCTAAAAACATGATTCAGCACCTTTGTTTCGATATAAAAAGCTCACAAAGTCACCTCTAAATACCCAATATAGTGTATCTTTTAAGCTGTAAAAACGATAGTAAAATGCACACAGGAACTTGAATTTGCTATCAAAATGTTCGTGATTGAACACTCTCGATAAGTAATTAACGCATTTTTCGATTTAAGCTGTTACCTTTCCATAAATCTCATTTTTCTAACTTTCGAACATGTTTTTACGCACGCACGCTTTCATTAGTCCGTAAACTTCGTGTATCGACACTGTTCGCACTGCCGGCCCAGGCCTGTTGATAGACGGAGATGGCACTATTCCTATGTGTGCTGCCTTTATCGGGTGCTGTAGTCGCCTTAAGTCTAGCGGGTTATTTATATACTACGCAATGTACCGCCAGAGCGCGGGGCCCCGTGCCGCGCTGCTATTAGAATGCGATGTACATTGCTGGTTTTCGTGTTTTACACTGATCTTGTTGTTTTTTACTGCAAAATGGAATGTATGAGAATAAATCATTTAATTTTAAAGCAGAAAATCTTGAGGAACATTGGGGAAAATTTTACTGAAAAATCATTCGAATGAATTTAGGGTTTTAGTTTAACCTTGTATTTTGAGGTATACCCTCTGAAGTTTTCACTCAGTTAATGTTGTACAACCACAATTCACTCTGGGCACATATTAAAATACCTTATTCTCGGCTTGGCTTGGCTTGGCTAATGGTTTGGACGATTCCCTCCCCTGAGAGTGATCGGATCCGAAAGCTGAACTATCGGTTTTATCATATCTTTGTAATATTTACTAAACGTGTCTTTTAAATTTTTGCAAATATGAAAGAAAAAAAATACTAAGCAACCAAGTTTTAGGATCAATCTTCTCTTTTTTTTCTTAAATATATCCACATTTTAAATAAGTTCTGCTTTGACCACAGGTGTACTTCTTTCAGGAAGCACTGACGAGTACAATACAAATAGCTTCGTCGATTTATTTACGGTGTTTTGTAGAGGGATTTTTTATTTTTACTTTTATTATAAGATGGGTTAACTCTTGACCTCAATCTTGACCATAAGGTCAAAGATGAGGTCGACGATGGAGCGAGTTAACCCAGAAAATGCCTATAAAGGCACTGGTACTCCCACGCACCCACGGAACACAGCGAGCTGTTTGGCGTCGGACTTCGGCAGGAGGGTGGTCGCGAACCAGACGGCCAGACCATAGGACGACACCTCAGATTCAGAAAAAAATGAAGTGTCGTTGCCTGGGATGTATTACTAGGAGGCAGGTCTCATTTGTGTTTCCTTAGTCGCCTCTTACGAAACCCACGGAAAGAGATGGAGTGGTGTTATTCTCAACCGATCATCACACGGTTAAAAAATATATGGCATATGGGCATGCCATATATGGGATGGGATATGGGATATATCTCCCTGCCATATATGGGATATGGGCAGGGAGATGATTATGATTTCGAAAATTTTGGGCTACGCCCATACGGTTTGTAGAAAAAAAAAATTCTGATTACGCCAAACACTTTAACCCCTTTCACGACCGTTACAACTGAACTACGCACTTATTAGTCTCTATCTGCCTAACAGATGTTTGTTCTCGTGTTTCGATGTTTGTGTTCCAAGGTACCTACCCAAAATGCAAAGGAAGCCTTAGAGTGGACCTTTGAGTGTGTTGTTCGACGCCTGTATAGGATCGAAACTGTTAACCGGAAACTGTCAACCCGCAACGGCGTTTAGTTATGTTGTGAAACAAATAAAAATTGTGTTTGTTAGTTAAAAAAGAATGCCTACAATTTATTTTAATAACTCAATAACAAAATAATATCTCAATTCAATAGGTACAGGTTCGGATTCAGAAATTCAATTGTGTAACAATTGGTCCTTCTTTCTTTGACAGGGGGATTTATAGGCAAAATCTCGATTAATTCGTACACGTGTCGGAGTTTAGAAAAGGGTGGAGGGAGTCACGGGCCATAAAGAGTCACGCTCCGCGGCGGACGGTTAATGATGTAGCCGGTTGTGATGGGCCGGTTTTAGGGTCTAGCTGACCCACTGTATTCCACTTAATATTACTTTTGCTACCGTGGAAAAGTTACCTTTGTTACTAATATATATTGTTAGTCATATCCAACTATTCCTGAGAAGTAAATACTTAACTTTACTTCATTGCTTTACTTTTTTATTTATTATGAGATGGATTAACTCTTGACCTCAATCTAGATCAAGGTCATAGACGATACTGCACGTGGACGAAGAATTAAATAATATT
This sequence comes from Aproaerema taeniolella, assembly GCA_949987775.1. Lineage (NCBI taxonomy): Eukaryota > Metazoa > Arthropoda > Insecta > Lepidoptera > Gelechiidae > Aproaerema > Aproaerema taeniolella. Next base: position 17,506,341 of record OX465259.1, on the reverse strand, counting down.
TGATGAATACCCAAGAATAAATTAGACTGACTGTAGGTAGACCTGCCCAAGTGTACGAATAATTTGAAGAATAGACTCCATCATCGGAATAAGGCCCTAAACTGGACACAAAATTGATCAGATACTTTGCGTCTATCACGCAAGAGCTGATTCAGGGACAAAAATGAAACGAGGTAAACTTGACCTCGAGGTAACTTGACGGCCGGTTTGGTCGAGTGGTAGTGACGCTGCCTCTTGATCGGCGGGTCCTGGGTTCGATCCCCAGTCGGGGCAAACATTTGTGTGAAAAGCAGACGTTTGTTCTCGGGTCATGGGTGTTTGTGTTTGTCTTTATGTGTGTTCCGAGGGACCCACGACACTAGGGAAAACCTTAGTGTGGGTCCTTGAGTGTGTAGCGTTTATATTTTTTATTTTTTTAAACTTTGAATAAAAGTAACAGCTACAGCCCGAGGCCCCAGTAATTGTAATTGTAAGACGTAGAAGAGCTGGTTTTCGCAACTATTTTGCGTGATTTGTTGTTTAGGATGGCTGTCAGTCTAGCCACTCAGCTCCTCCAGGCCCCAGACAAAAGTCTTTAGTTTGATTTAAAATCTTTCTGTTCGATTTAAGTTCTACGTATTTTAAAATGTCTACTAAGTCTAAAAAAAACGGTATATGTCCATTCAACCCCACCTACCAGGGCCTGAGTCCGGCCCTGCTGACCGCAGAGTCCCTTCAGCCGGTAACACCGACACGTTTGTTCCAGCGTTACAGTAGAATTGGGAAAGTTTTCTTCGTTAACGATTACGACGCACGGAACGGCTAAAAGAATTATTGTATGTATAAAAACCCACATATATACCAGTATGTTTATACGGTAGGTATGGGACAAAAGATTTTTATTATTAGTTATTTAAGGTTTTATGATACAAGGGTGGGAAGGAAGATATTGCAATGAGTGACATTTGTGAGTCACTCATCGACTATTAATCTATCCAAATTCTTATATTTAAATTAAAAATTATAAATTGAATGATTTTTTTTTCTCTGTGTAATGTGTGCTGTTTAGTGCTTTTGTTGTTTTTGTTTCTACGTTTGCTGTTGTGTTTTTATACTGTTTGTCGGTTTTGCACCCCCAAATGTCCATTTCTTAGTATAACATTAAGTTGTCAGTATCTCTTCTACTCTTACCGAGTAAAAAATTCTCTGTAATACACACATGCATATTCATTTTTATAATCACGTCATGGAGTTTGAGTTTTGTAACAACATTCTACAACAATACTTTCCAATTAGCGGAACATCTGAAACCACTTTGCATTCGACACGGAGTTTTTCTAATTGAAACATATGAGGTGACCTTAATTAGTTAGCGTAATTTCAGGGATTGATTCTACTCATGAAACTGAACAACTTTCCCTAAAAACCTACCTATGTGGAGTTCTAAAAAAAAAACGGGTTGCACTCCGGGAGTGCCGACAGAAGTGAAAACTTGAACATACCTACATCATTAACTTCCAAGAAGTTTTCACTTTACCCTCCGTCATACGAATTTTCGATCAGTGTCACGTGACCCTGACGCGAGTTAACATTTTTTACCCATCTAGAAGTGCACAACGCCGCTAAAGAAGATTTCACTTCAAAAAGTTTCGAGCTCCCATATAAATGCAAATCAGTTGATTACACATGCTGAAAGGGATTTTTTTTTCATGTTTTACCTATGTTCCTTCGGGAAAGCTGTTTAGTTTACTGATCAGATCCTTAATTTTCGCTTAGTAATTTAAAGTCCCAAAGCCCCCAATTTGTTTAGCTCTAAAAATTTTTAGTAACATCGATGACCCAGGGTAGTTATTGAAAGAAAAAATTGTTAATGTACCGACTTGAAATATAATGGTAACAAAAAAATAACATGTAACAACAAATTGCATTCTGCATGAGTATGTTAATAAGTATTTTAAGATTTAATTAATTAATTAAATTAAAAGTTCTCATTATTATTGATTACTATTATTGATAAGAGGATGCCCGGAACTTTGTTCCCGGAAGCATTTCGTAAAATCATTTCTTGTTACTTGCCTACGTTATATAATATTCCACGTCAAAAACGTAAGAGTCACCGACTCCAATCCCAAAAAGACAATTTTTTCGAGAGTTTCCCTCAATTTCTTCAGGATTCAACCATCAGATCCTGGTTTCCTAACCATGGGACCACCCTTGGGATACTCCCTTTCCAACAAAAAAAGAATAATCAAAATCGGTTCATAAACGACGAAGTTATCCGCGGACATACATAAAATATATATATATATATATATATATATATATATATATATATACGGTCGAATTGAGAAACATCCTCCTTTCTTGAAGTCGGTTAAAAATTAAATGTAACAAGAAATTGCACTGTGTATGAGTATGATAATAAGTATTTTAAGATGTAATTTATTAATTAAACGTTCTCATTATTATTGATTACTATTATTGATAAGAGGATGCCCGGAACTTTGTTCCCGGAAGCTTTTCGTAAAATCATTTTCTTGTTACTTGCCTACGTTATAAAAGGAACCCTTGTGCCAAATTTCAGCATTCTAGGTCCAAGGATTTGGGTTAGGCGTTGACTCACTGAGAGTTTGGACTTGCCTTTAATTTCCACCTGATAAGGAGAAGACAAGAAAATTAATAATGAAAGCAGTAGAGCAACTGTAGACCAATACTTGGCAAAGGTTTAATTTGTAATTTAACCGTGTGGTGATCAATGAGAATAACACCACCCCATCTCTTTCCATGGGTGTCGTAAGAGGCGACTAAGGAAACACAAATGAGACCGGCCTCCTAGTAATCCATCCCAGGCAACCTCACTTCATTTTTTATGAATCTGAGGCGGCGTCCTATAGTCTTATGCGGTGTGGTAGGCTCTGTAAAGGGCCGTCTGGTTCGCGCCACCCTCCTACCGAAGTCCGACGCCAAACAGCTTGCTGCGTTCCGTCGGTGCGTGGGAGTACCAGTGCCTTTATAGGCATTTTCTGGGTTAACTCGCTCCATCGTTGACCTCATCTTTGACTTTTATGGTCAAGATTGAAGTCAAGACTTGACCCATCTTATATTCAAGGCAGATAATTTGAAACATCATAGAAAGACAAACTAAATTCAGCCCAAAACAATGGCTTACATACAAAACCCTACGTTTCAAATTCAAACCGTACAGTTAATAAAATTTGCATATATCCACCTTCATTCACACACCTCCTAGCCATTACCTTTCCATTCAGTAAATAATTTAAGGGCCCTACAGGACGGGCGGGATATTAAAAGTGATGTGTCCCCAAGGTTTAATATCATACTCCCCTTGTATTAAATTCTGTGATCCCAAATGCATAGCTCAGATATTTTTTGCACATGTTCATATTTTGTTCTTTTGTGCAGCATTCGATACAGAATGTCGTGTTTAGTTGGAAATTTCAAACTTGCGAAAACCAATTTCTAAAATGAAATGTAATGAAGCGGTCCCGTCGATCAGTTAAAGTTTATAATAGGTATGAAATTGCGGTTTTTTCATACAATATTTTTGGAAAACTCAATTTTCATACTAAGGTTTTTGGATGTTTCTCGGGAATACGAAATCCACATTTAACAAAATGTTGTGGGTAGGTGTAGACAACATTCAGTATTTTTTTTACTTAGTTTATTTAAGGTTTTAATTATAACAAAGGTACAGCAAAAATAAGCAACGAAACGAGTACACGAGTTATATTTGAGCTTCGTTTTAAGTAAATAAATTCAGCTGATCAGCTGATCAATCAAATAAATTATAACAAAATGAAGCTTGAGAAAAAATCGTAAATTTCATAGGTACAGACCTATTATTTTGTACAAATCTACACAGTGTATAAATCTACGAGTACAAGTATGGGGGGGGGGGGGTGACTTTAGATTAGTTACTAAAACTTTAAAGGGTGATTATTCTCGTAAAACTGAACAACTTTCGTTATGAAACCCAAAACAATTAGCCGATCTAATTTATAAAGAATGGTTTAAAATTAACGGTTTTTCAACTGTGCATGATTTAAATTAGCTAATCGATGAATTGGTATAGAAAAAATAATAATTTCTAGTTAATGTTTCATAGTCATTTATTCACGACAGCACATGTATATTGTTAAAGTCCGAAAAACTCTTTTTCTTTTTTGAAAAAACACTTTTGTCAAATTTTATGTTTGTCACTCAATCTTGGCCAATCGAGAAAGCCTTGTATCCATTATTTGTTTTAAATACTTTCATCTATTCTTTAACACACTCATAACATCATGTTTCTTGCATCATACAGCAACATGGCGTTATTTCAAACTGTAATACACAATACAAACTTGAGGGTTGAGTAATTGAGCTCATTCTTTATGCATCAACCTCACAGAACAAAACTAATTTGTAAAGTCAGCCCAAGGCAATAAAAATGTCCTAGTCGGCACTGGGTGGTAAAAAATAGATGAACACAAGGTGTAATCTCGGCTTAGCTTATTATAATATTTCCCTTTGCAAATATTTCACATTTTTCAAAAGCACTTACTTATTTTGCTTGTGTTACTTTTTAAAAAACTGGTTGAATTTTTTTGTGTAAGATTTTTATTAATGTGGTTTGGTTACTATTAACGAGATGATTGTCATGTTTTGTATCGTTTCCCACTCAATCCAATTTAATTTAGATAAAATAACATAACTCAGTTTAAGATATTGTTTAAGTAGTGTTTCGATGTTTTGTGGTAAAGCAGTTATTGCTTATAACTCTTAAATGTTTGAATCAATTTTGATCGAATATAGCTAAAAACCATCACGATTAAGCAGCTTTCAAATACAAAAAACTTAGTTCCCGTGGGAATTCGAGAAAATTATCAAGCATATGTTACTCAGGGACAATGCTACATAACGGTGAAAGAATTTTTCAAATCGGTCCAGTGGTTTCGGAGCCTATTCAATGCAAACAAACAATCAAATCATGTTTGGTGTTTCAACGTGCCTGATTGCCTTCTGTTCTTATAATGTTGTTGTGGACTCTCCTACATATATCTGTATGGTAATAAAAAAGGTTGATATTTTTTTTGGATATTTTTCCAGTTGAAAAGAATGTTAACTTTGTACTCAAATCAATAAATAAAACAGACTGAGAAATTTTCCACTGCGAGTAAAAACACGATTTTTAAAAATTGTATAGTTACATGGATTATATTTTGGATTTTTATTTTGTAACAATAAAACTTCAATAAAATCGCATAACCGTAAAAAAACCGACTGAGAAATTTTCCGGTTCAAGTTAAGTTACACCAAAAATAATGTTTTTTTTGCTTTTTCTGCATTTCAGTTGTTTTTTTTTTTGATATTTCATATGTTGTTCTTCTACTTTACACAAATATATTCGGTGAAGAAAAATTAAACGGAGAATTTTTCCTGAAAAAGATATCAATTAAATAAGAGTTTAGGTATAAATACGTAACTTCCGTTATTATTATTCTTTGGATATTTGTAAAATACCTACTTTTAATTAATTGATACTTTATAATGCTGTAAAGTTTTTATCGACTGAGCAATTACTTACTGTGGGGGTTCACTAGGTTCCTTTCCTACTCTAAAAGCATATTTTACAAGTATTTCCCATCTCTACTCGCGACAGAAGAGCGTAATGCCAGTGATTACGTCTGACTTATTACAAAGATGGCCGCGTCAAAATGAAAATTGGCAACATTATAATGAACCTTACTTTTTAAGAGAATATGGTAGTGGTTTAGTGGGACTTCGAAGTAGACAGTTTCAAATTATATACCGATTGACGGTAAGGTGACAGAAGTGGCATTCTATCACGAGCTTTTCCGTGCTTCGGAGGGCACGTTAAGCCGGCGGTCCCGGCTGTAATCGATTGAGTGAAGTCGTTAAACCAAGTCAGAGGCCATTTGGCGGTTTCAAAACTCTGACACCAGGGTTAGTCAAGTTGTCCAAACCTTGGCTATACCTACATGATAAAGAATCCTAGGTACCTAAATATTATTAAGTAGATACAAAATACTTTAATTTTTTCCATATTGGCATTTTAATTCGACAAATAACGCCCAAGGTCTTTAACTCTCAGTTACAGAAACTTTAATTAAATTTAATGCCACCTTAAATAAAATTATGTCCCTTCCCCTGTCAGTTGCAGAAACGGTCATTGAAGTTAAAGCTTTTTTAAAAGTAATGCTGATGTCCTTATTATGACAACAAGACGGAAAGTATGGTTTAATGGTAGTTTCTGTAACTGGCTGTCTTGTTTTTTTTTAGCAGCCCATATACGTCCCCACCGAGGGGCACAGGCCTCCCTTCGAAACACGAAGGGGATTTAGGCCATAGTCCACCACGCTGGCCCAATGCGGGTTGGTGGACCACTCGTCTTTCGAAAATTTTCTTGGACGAGCGGGTTTCATCACGATGTTTTCCTTCACCGTTGAGCAACTGATAATTAGCAATGTGTACATAAATCCGAAAAGACGAATTTAGTGGTACAGGCCCGCACCAGGATTTGAACCCGCGACCTTCGGATTACAAGTCTGGCTCATTACCAACTGGGCATGAGTCTGTCTTGTTAAATATACCAAATCTTTTGACCGAAGCTTTTTGATTACAAGAACCAATCATCTATGAATCTGATCAAAATTTCAAGGCCGAATACAGTCCATTTGTTATTTCATCTAAAAAATACACCGCTTCACTGATGGGTTGCTGCTTTTACTGTTTAGGTACAGAAAAAGCACATCAACTTACACATTTGCACAACGAAAACCGACATTATTCCAAACCAGATAAGAGCGGCGTCAATTATAGTCTGGTGTGCTTTCGCGTGTACCTTTCCTATATTTTATTACGCCTTTCCTTAATCATTTCTTGTGAATAATTTTCAATTTATTATATTCCATTTCATCCTTCGTTTCTATCTTATATTAATTGATATTAAAACAGCAAGACCCCAGCGACAAGGCTGAGGGTTAACTTAAAGGGATCGTCTATGTATTGTGAAATCTATTTAAAACATATTTACTTTAATTTCATTTTATAGTATCTTAATTATTATTATTCATGGCTGAGTACGTGCTCTTTTCAGAAATATTTCTATTTAATTTTAAGAAATACCTTTATTTTATATTGGTTATAATAAAATTTTACCATTATATTAGTGGTTTTAAAAGCGATCAAACCATGTTATAATTCCTTATAAATGAATTGTCAAAAGCAGGTCTCGTTTTGTGACGACACATCGCGATATCGATATCTTCTTCCTAGTACTTACTTAATCCTTGATTCTCATTCGGGGTACGCTTGAAAATATCAATATTTAACAGGTCTCAAGCATGTATGTGATCTATAAGTGTACTTGTAAAGTAGGTACCTGAATAGAAAACAGTAGACAAAATACCTTCTGCTTTTATTAAATTAAAAAGAAAACATTTAAGCAAACAACAGTGTCTGGGGGTGTCCCCTTACCAAATTCAAATAACAATACGCACTGATTTATCAAAATTAAATGTCTTTGTCAAAGTAATCAAATTTATTGGTCATTTGGATCTCTTATTCAAAAGGGGCTGTTAAATTGTCAGATTTTATAGATGTGTTGATTAGTTTGTTTTCGAGCACTTTTGCGAAACGTTTATAAAGCTTATTTAATTGTAATGCAGTCCTTTTCTTCCTCAGTAAGACGTAATATGGCAGTATTAAAGTACCATTAACTTTAATTGACGTTTTTCTCCAACTGAACGTTGTTCTTTCATTACTATTTTTGCTGTGACTTTAAATTAGCGAAACTTTAGGGGAAAAAAATTCAAAATGAAAAAAAAAAAACAAAAGGTGGCGATATTTAGAAGTATCGAAACCTCATATAACTCATATTCACACACTTGATAACAACCGCCAACTGTACTTACGTTAAGTTGCTGACCACCTAGAAAAAAAAAATCAGTTCGCCACCCCAATTGATGTCATCAAATGTATGAGGTTTACATAATCCAAAATTTTTCCACGATTACCATTGTCATTCAACTGCCAAAAATTATTACCATTGTCATTCAACTGCCAAAAATTATTACCATTGTCATTCAACTGCCAAAAATTATTACCATTGTCATTCAACTGCCAAAAATTATTACCATTGTCATTAAACTGCTAAAAATTATTGCCATTGTCATCCAACTGCCAAAAATTATTGCCATTGTCATTCAACTGCCAAAAATTATTGCCATTGTCATTCAACTGCCAAAAATTATTACCATTGTCATTCAACTGCCAAAAATTATTACCATTGTCATTCAACTGCCAAAAATTATTACCATTGTCATTCAACTGCCAAAAATTGTTGCCATTGTCTTCCAACTGCCAAAAATTATTGCCACTGTCATTCAACTGCCAAAAATTATTACCATTGCCATTCAACTGCCAAAAATTATTGCCATTGTCATTTAACTGCCAAAAATTATTAGCATTGTCATTCAACTGCCAAAAATTATTACCATTGCCATTCAACTGCCAAAAATTATTGCCATTGTCATTCAACTGCCAAAAATTATTACCATTGTCATTCAACTGCTCAAAATTATTACCATTGTCTTTCAACTGCCAAAAATTATTACCATTGTCTTTCAACTGCCAAAAATTATTACCATTGTAATTCAACTGCCAAAAATTATTACCATTGTCATTCAACTGCCAAAAATTATTACCATTGTAATTCAACTGCCAAAAATTATTGCCATTGTCATTCAACTGCCAAAAATTATTGCCATTGTCATTCAACTGCCAAAAATTATTAGCATTGTCATTCAACTGCCAAAAATTATTACCATTGCCATTCAACTGCCAAAAATTATTGCCATTGTCATTCAACTGCCAAAAATTATTACCATTGTCATTCAACTGCTCAAAATTATTACCATTGTCTTTCAACTGCCAAAAATTATTACCATTGTCTTTCAACTGCCAAAAATTATTACCATTGTAATTCAACTGCCAAAAATTATTACCATTGTCATTCAACTGCCAAAAATTATTACCATTGTAATTCAACTGCCAGAAACTATTGCCATTGTCATTCAACTGCCAAAAATTATTGCCATTGTCATTCAACTGCCAAAAATTATAACCATTGTCATTCAACTGCCAAAAATTATAAACATGGTCATCCAACTGCCAAAAATTATTACCATTGTCATTCAACTGCCACTGAGACGCAATAGGGAATATGCATGTAAGTAATTCAAATATTCTTTCCACGCTAGACTGAGAGTGAAAGAAAAACTTAGAATGTGCCAGCTGCCTACTCTTCTCAGGGATACTGTTAAAATCAGTAAGTGGGACGTGAGCGTCTTGCTGTATCATGGGCGAAAGGCTGACCACCTCTCACGATTACACAACATGTTCCATCTAATAACCCACACCATTTGTGTCAAACGTGGCATTAAGTGGTTTTCCGGAGCCACTGATGCTCTACCTACCCCGTTGGGGATTGCGGGCATGAGCGTATGTATGTATGTCATTCAAATATGGGTATATTTTTAAAATAATCTTTAGCACTTGACGATTATGTCTATTTGAATATTTTTGATTATAATCTATTTTTGAGTCAGAAATTGATATTTCAAAAGGGCAGAAATTCAAATATCTGAAACACGTTGCTGCTGTCAGAGTGTACCTAACAACAAAATTACTCAAATGAATTAATACTCGTATGTTGGTTTTTTGTAGGTCTAGAAGACCGTTCCATAGAAGAAGAGTGTTGTTCCATGACGAATTAGGTGAAACTTTAGTCGAAATACATTAAAAAACAGCGAAATTAAATCAAAATCTGTGTCGAAAAAGTGTAATGTCACCTCACCCTAAGCGTGCCCAAATAGTGGCCATTTAAAGTTCTCGTTTCAGTTAGCTTTTAACTACTTTTAACTATCCAAAAGAAAACTTCTAATTACTTTTCATCGTAGATATGTTTTTAACGATTATTTAGCGATGCAAGTTATTTAATAAATAAAAAAAATATGCATATTCCCTATTGATTATAGAAATAGGCGCTCAGCAGGGTACACCGCGGCCGGGTTATGTTGACGTTTGCGTCAAAAGAATAGATATCTCATATTTCATATTTCTTTATTTGCCTTCAAATGATACAATAAGTTGTATGTATATGTATGTATGTAAACTCTTTATTACAAACTCTTACAGTATATTACAAAAGATATTACATATATATGCAAAGCGGACTTAGCCCCGAAGGGATCTCTTCCAGTCTACCTTAGAGATAGCAAGAGAGAACCAGATGTGGTACGGGTTACAACGCAATAATGTTTGCATTACCTACCTACCAATTAATGAAACAAATAAGTTCACCGTAACATTATCAAACCCGTAATATTGTAATTTTGTTTTGCTTCGTAGGATTAGTCTCACGGTACTTTGTGAACTGCCTCAATTTTGTAACATTGACGGAATTTTCATAATAATAATGCAGCCTAAGCTAACCCAAGATGACATTAATTATCCTAATTTCATGCAGGCGGCACTTAAAGTTTTTTAAGTGTATTTAACTTGGCAAATTATAACTAGTTATCTAACTAGTCTTCTTCTTATCGTGTAGATATAGTCAAGTGTGTGGCGAACTTGGCTATAACCCTGGGGTCAGAGTTTTCAAACCGCACAATGGCCTCTGACTTGGTTTTAATGACTGTTATTTAGTCAATCGACAACGGTCACGACCAACAGCTCAACGTGCCATCCAAAACGCTCTTGATAAATTGCCACTTTGGTCACCCATCAGATTCACTGCTTCTGTGTACATTGCTTAACCTTACTGATCAGTTAAGATCAGCTAGCGCCATTGGGCTACGAACGCTTTAACTAGTGAAATTGTAGGTTTTTTTAAATTTTCCGGAAACAGCTATACGCGCTTCGTTTGCTATATATCTCCTTGTTATCTTTTAAATGGACACACATAAAGGGAGGCATTAAATCGCGACTTCAAAACAATAGCTGAATTTGTCGCATTGTGTCCGTAACTTCAACACACGACCAAAGAATACAGTCATTTGCCTCTAACACCATTACTCTGACCCCTCATAACATCACTTTTTGTTTGTTAATCTACAGAAAGGGGCGTAACTCATTTTGTCAACTCCTAATTTAATTTCTCTCGGACCCAGCCCGGGGCGGCTTCGTAATTTATTTAGTTAATTTATTGTCTGTTTATGTCCGAATTTCAACTTTGATCGCCCACGAACACAACAAATAAATTAGAAAACTTAAATCCGAAATTAATTTCTAACTTCCGTACAGAGCAATAAATTTCGAAGTTAACAATATGCAGCAAAAAACGTAACCCAAAGTCCGAGGGTAACAGAGGTGATGGCGTTCGAAAATGCTTAAAATGCAATTTTGCGCCGTTTATTTATGGCCCTCAAGAATGTAAAATGCAAACGTTTTATTGCGAGGCTTTATAAAAATGTGAAGAACAAACAAGGTTCGTGTCCCAAGACGGGGGAGGCCGGGAAAACTTGGCCCTTTATGGGATGCGTCCGGAAACATCTTAAACAGCATACGGTACAAGATAGGTGCGTCTCCCCTTACGTTACCTTTTATTGAACTAATATTAGAAGAGGGTACTTTTTAGTCCGCATCAAAAATGCATTTTAAAAGGCCTTGCCGTGTCGTGCATGTTTTATATTAAAAGTCAGGTGAAATAAGCACAAAAATGCTGGTTTTTGTGGAAAAGAAAGAGAAGACTTCGAACTGGTATTAAAATCTAAAATTATTTAAAGGTGAAAAGTTCTAAAAAAATTGTCACTCTTTCATTAACTCCTCAATACTGACTTTCTGGAAAATTTTAGTTTTCAGGTCCAATGATCAATTACAGCAATTTACTTTGAAGACACTGGTTTGATTGTGTAGTATTAGTAGTGCTGCCATCAAGCTAGATTGTGTAATATTAGTAGAGCTAGATTGTGGTCAAGAGCGAACCCATTTTTAGGGTTCCGTAGTAATCTACGAAACCCTTATAGTTTCGCCATGTCCGTCTGTCCGTCTGTCCGTCTGTCCGCGGGTTTCCTAAGAAACCCTTGGTACTACAGAGCTGAAACTTTGCATGATTATACATATGAATTACGCCGACAGAACTGTAGAGTAAAATCTTAGAAAAAAAATTTTTTTCGGGTGTCTCCCATAGACGTGAAAGGGCAATTAATTTTTTTTTCTCGCCAATATTTTTGAGTGGGGTGTCATAGGATAGCATATTAAAAGATAAAAGGGGTTTACTAAGAACGTTTTTAGATTCAGCACTCCGTTTGCGAAATATAAATTTTTAAAGTGAAAATTTTTGTCAAACACAAGTGTCCCCCCCCTCTACCTGCTAAACGGTTGTTTCTAAAAATGTGGAAAAATTCACGTTGGTAGAATATATAACGAAATTAAAAGGAAAACTATCACACATAACTTGGTCCTTCAAGTTTGCGAGTAATAGTCGACCAAGTGCCAAACACTGTTGGGATTAATAAGAATATATTTACTAATATAAGATCCTTGGTACTACAGAGCTGAAATTTGGCATGGTCATAGATATTGATTGCGCCGACAGATCTAAAATATAAAATTTTGGAAAAAACATTTTTCGGGTGTTTCCCATACACGTGAAAGGGCGATAGATTTTTTTTCTTGCCGATACCATCGAATTGAATGTCATAGGATAGATTTTTAAAATATAGAATGGGTTTACTATGAACGTTTTTCGATTCAGCACTCCGTTTGAGAAAAAAATATTTTTAAAGTGAAATTTTTTGTTAAAAACAAGATTCCGGGTCCTACCAGCTAAACGGTTGTTTCTAAAAATGTGAAAAAATTCACGGTTATAGAATATACAACGAAATTAAAAGAAAAACTGTCACACATAAGTTGGCCCTTCAAGTTTGCGAGTAATAGTCGACCAAACGTTTTTGGGATTAATAAGAATATGTTTACAAGGTTCCACGCTAAAAGTGAGGGGAGGTCGAAAGCCAAACTGTAACATATTGACATTTTAGGTGTCGTTAAATAGTTTTTTGGGGGTGTTAATTACGAAAATGACATCAAAATTATTTTAACAGCAGACCGTTGATATTATTTCTAACAGTAATATTGCCGTAAAAAAAACAAAAAAAATTCGCGCTCGCTTCGCTCGCGAATTTTTTACTTACATTCGGTTGTATTAAGACCAAAACAAAAATTATTTCTGAAGTTACAAACTCTTTAATAATACATTTGTTTTTAGGATTCCGTAGTAATCTACGAACCCTTATAGTTTCGCCATGTCCGTCTGTCCGCAGGTTTCCTAAGAAACCCTTGGTAGCACAGAGCTGAAATTTGGCAAGGTCATACATATAAATTACGCCGACAGAACTGTAGATTTTTTTTTCGGGTGTCTCCCATAGATGTGAAAGGGTGATGAATTTTTTTTTTCTCGCCAATATCATAAAATGGGGTGTGATAGGACAGCTTTTTAAAAGACAGAAGGAGTTTTCTAACAACGTTTTTCGATTCAGCACTCCGTTTGCGAAACATAAATTTTTAAAGTAAAAATTTTTGTCAAACACAAGTGTCTACCTCTCTACCAGCTAAACGGTTGTTTCTAAAAATGTAAAACAATTTACAGTGGTAGTATATACAACGAGATTAAAAGAAAAACTATCACACATAAGATGGCCCTTCAAGTTTGCGAGTAATAGTCGACCAAGTGCCAAACTTAGTTGGGATTAATAAGAATATATTTACTAATATTAGATCCTTAATAGTACAGAGCTCAAAAAAAAAAAAAATTTGCGCTCGCTTCGCTCGCACATTAACCACGGAAGAATGGAAATTATGTTATATTTTGGCCAAACTTTTTAATAGGTACATTTGTTTATGATACTAAGTATAGTATTTGGGGATTTTAACATCAACTATGACAATATGCTTGAAGAATTAAGAAGCCAGATGCATATTTGAACCATGCTGCTACGGAACCCTACAATGCGCGTGGCCCGACACGCTCTTGACCGGTTTTTAATATAAAATAAAAAAACCGGCCAAGTGCGAGTCGGACTCGCGCACCGAGGGTTCCGTACAAACCTGCAAGGTTTACAAAGTTCGTTCATTACGACAATCGAGTCATAACTATGGTATTTTTATTGCAAAATGAAATTCATAACATAACAATGGGGAAAGATGGAGGAGCATAAATTTAAGACAAAGATCTCTTTATCGTTTAAGTAATCCTTTATTTTATATTAACACATATCATTTATCTATAATATAACTGAAACACTTATACTAGCCTTGCAGCAGACTTGCGAAAGTTCTTTTATTAAAGTTATTTATTTACTAAGTTTTTTAGTCACTATTTAGAAATCTGGTTCAAAAATATTAATTAAGTATTAAAATTGAACCAGACCTGTAAATGGTGACTGAAAAAGTTATGAATAGTACCACATTGAACGCGGTCATTGCTGTAACTACAATTATGTTTACAATCACAATTTTTTTGGTGGTATAACTACTTAAAATTTTAAGCTTTTCGGAATTTTTCTGTTACCTGTGCTGTAAGCTATTGCTTCTTACCAAATTTCGAGATTCTATGTCAACGGAAAGTGGTCTTTAGGTTTTAATTCCCTTGCGTGTAGTTGCGAGTTTCAAAATATGCGGTATCAATGATTGTACTTTTGCGTTTTGCGTTGACTTAGAATTTTTTTTTTCACGGGTTAAAGGCAATTAGATCTAAGTATTTGATATGAATTTCAACTTGATAGCTCTACGCGTTCATGAGGAAAAAAGTAATAAGTTTATATTTATAAAAAAATATATATTTTGTAATGTAACTAAAAATTTAAGGTTTTCGGAATTTTCCCTTTATGTGTGCTATAAAACGTTGCTTCATGCCAAATTTCAAGATTCTAGGTCGACTGGAAGTACCCTTTAGGTTTTGATTCCCTTGCGAGTACTTGCGAGTTTCAAAATATGCAGCTTAAATTGCTGTTTCTTTTGATTGCGTTGACATAGAAGTTTGATTTTGTTACAGCTTAAAGGTATTATAGACTTGAGTATTTGGTATGAATTTCAATTTAATACCTTTACGCGTTTATGAGGAAATGGGTAGTAAGTTTAAAATTATTAAAAAAATATATATTATGTGATGTAACTAAAAATTTATGGTTTTCGTAATTTTTCCTTTATCTATGCTATAAGACGTTGCTTCGTACCAAATTTCAAGATTCTGAGTTCACGGGAAGCACCCTGTAGGTTTTGATTCCCTTGCAAGTGTCGAAAATTTGCGGCATAAACGGCTGTATCTTTTGATTGCGTTGGCTTAGAAGTTTGATTTTTTCACAGCTTCAAGGGACAGTAGACCTGAGTAATTGATATAAATTTCAGCTTCATACCTCCATGCGTTCCTGAGAAAAAGGGTCTTGACAGACGGACGGACGGACGGACAGACGGACAACAAAGTGATCCTATAAGGGTTCCGTTTTTTCCTTTTGAGGTACGGAACCCTAAAAAAGGCAGCAACGGTTCTGAGTTCAGCTTCTGGTTGGGGAAAACATTTATGAAAAATACAGCTATTGTTTGTTTTCAAACATAATGGGTCATCATGTTTGGGTCCCAAATGACCCACTGTATTTAGAAAACCTGCGCCTCTGAGTGTGTAACATTTTGTTATTAGTACTTACGCAACCTTAAAAACAATAGCTACCAAATCCTATGAGATACTGACCGCTAAATTAAAGATCCCCTTTGCAAATTCTCTACGGTCGGCGATCCAATTAATTTAAAAAATCGCCAAACTGCTGTACGGTTTATTGTCATGTAAATCGTGGTGGTGAACTTGGCGGGCAGACACGGCCATGACTAATTGTTAATTCGGTAATAGGCTTAGGCTCCCAATTTGAGAGGGTCGTAAAGGATTTAGTTGCTGTATGTTTGACCGCAACGCTGAAGCTCAGGGAAATTGTTTTTTTTTTAAATATTAATTGGATTTTCAGATTTGATTCTGCCATGAAATTAAAGAAAAATAGAAATGAACGTGATTACTGGTTCTTCTCTTACTGGCCATACTGTAAGAGGCTTAATATTGTGTTATTTATTCTCTCGTACAGTTCGAAATGGGGCCGTCCTTTGTACTATACCATAATTTAAAAAAAAGAACAAAAAAAAAAAAAAAGAAATTATCTAGGTTTTTTAATGCGATTTCTAAAATTATGTGAGAGACTGGCTTCCGCACTAAGAGACTTATTTGACAGGAACTTGACAGGAATTATACAGCAAAACCCTCGTATTCCATTAACATACTTTTAATGTATACCTGGGAAGAGTAGGTAGCTGGCAGATTCTAAGTTTTTCTTTCACTCTCAGTCCGGCATGGAAGCAGCATGGATTTTTTAAAAACATGTTCTTGTAATCCGAAGGTCGTGGGTTCAAATCCTGGTGCGGGCCTATAACACTAAATTCGTCTTTTCGGATTTATGTACGGATTTCTAATTATCACTTGCTCAACTCAACGGTGAAGGAAAACATCGTGATGAAACTCGCCCGTCCAAGAAAATTTTCGAAGGACGAGCGGTCCGCCAAGCCGCATTGGGCCAGCGTGGTGGACTATGGCCTAAATCTCCTTCGTGTTTCAAAGGGAGGCCCGTGCCCCTCGGTGGGGACGTATATGGGCTGGTTAAAAAAATGTTCTATATTCCGCAACAAATTACTAATAGTAATAAAGAGGAAATGTACCCGAAGTCCGCAACACGCGTCGTGGGTGCGCCGTAAAAAAGCAAATTTCACAGCTCAGCACTGCACTGATTTGGTGCAGTCTCCCCTACAATTAATAATCGATTAAAAAATCCGTGCTGTTTGCTTGGGTTTGTCGGGTGAGTGGCTACAAATGTTTTGGGGGAGGTGTAGGTTCTTTTACATAAAAAAGGAACAAAAATGTTAGCTTTTCTATGACGTAAATAGTATGAATGAAAATGAATGAAATATTCTTTAGGTATTGCACACCAGGGACAGACAAAGTAAATGGACATGAATAATCAGGTAAGTATAATGCACAAAAAGGCGGCCTTATTGCTTAGGTAGCAATATCTTCCAGGAAACCTTTAGGTTAGGATATTTTCCGAGATAGTTTTAGAATAGTAACGTCTATTCCCTCAATTAGGTATTCTTGTTTTCTGGTTATACATACATACGCTCACGGCTATAATCCCTAACGGGGTAGGCAGAGCATTAGTGGTTCTAGAACCACTAGATGCCACGTTTGACACAAATTGTGAGGGTTATAAGTTGCATAATGGTGAGAGGTGGTCAGCCTTTCGCACATTATACAGCAAAATCATCCCTCTTACAGACTTTTACTGTATACCTGGGAAGAGTAGGCACATTCTTTTTTTTTTCACTCTAAGTGATAAGGTTCAAATTAGAATGAACTTGGCCTTCTAACTTGGGGCATTGAGTGTACATGCAAATGCATGCATCGAAGGAAAATTAAGGCAAAATTAGTAGCAGAGCGTCTATAATACTTAGAGCAATAGTACTTCCAATTAAATACTTGGATACTTCCACGCTGGACTGGAAGAGAAAGAAGAACTTCGAACCAGACTTAAATACAGTCAAATGAGCTGTATTTAAGCCTGGTGATCAGTTAAAGACCCAAAACATTTTTAAAATGTTCTCAAAATCTTGACAGCATAACCAAGTATGCATTAAAATCAAAAATAATTTTGGTAATAGCTAGCTGCTGAATTAAAGAAAGTATGAAGAAATGTATATTAAATAAAAAAACAGCAATTTTATAGGTGCCCAATAGGGGTTTATTTTACTCGCATAATTTTTCCTTCCTAATTTACTTTGAAATAACATAATGAATGTAGCACAAGTAGCATAAGTTATACTTTATATATCTTTTGCATAATCGTTTTTTGGCATAATGATTTTTAAACATAACCGTCTGTGGTTAGGTTAGGTTAGTGGTTGTGCTAGTAAAAACAGTTACGCGTTTAGTTTTTATGGTAAAATATAATTAGTCATAAAAACGTTATTCTTTAATAAATTATTGCAACAGTTGCATCTGTTCGGACAGTCATCATCTCTATCTTGTCTCTTAAAGTTTCACTAAGTCACAATCAAGAAAACTTTTAAAGTTCACCTCGACATAATAAACAAACAGTGTTGACAAAACAGCTTATTATAACACTAAACAGCTTGAGAAAACGCTTAAAATAGTGTCAATTCATCACGTCACAGACTGGGTTGACATTTTCGTCATAATACAGCCCAGGGTTGCCACCCTCGAGGGTCTCGGTTAGTGGGGGCGCCATAAAAAGTAGGGGCGTAATTATATAGTGCCACTAAACTAATTTCACGTTACGGTGCCGGAGAAATCTGTGCTTGGCACGGGCACCTTCAAAACACGGGGTGATGGTAACTCGATGGAATTAGTAAATTATGCGGAAAATTTTGAAAAAAAAGAAATTGATGGTTGATTTTCGTTTTGATGTTTTTAAAGAAAAATATGAATCTGGGCGGAGTTGAATCTACAGACGGATACATTTAATTATACATTACAGTGTGTGATCAGTAGGATAAGCCGTATCAAAACTGCAGCTTTGGATAAACTTTAGTATGATTAAAGGCTTTATTTGGACTAAAATTAATTTTATTATTTTCGAGGCTTGGGGCGTTAGTTTACGTTAATGCCAGTCTTTTAGATAATAATAAATTTAAATAAAATCTAACTTGGCTACCACCATGTATTAAGGTAACCTCTATGTGAGAAACAGCTATATTAGAAAAAGGGGCAATGCTCTACAAGTAAAATTGAAGTAAGATTACTAGGTATACAGTGTGTTAGGAAGAGCGTGTGCCAAACGATAAGGTCGAGTAGCTAAGTTCATTGATTATATGTTCAAGCCACTCATGCCCCTTTTTGCCTGTTATTTTTTTTCACCAATTAAAAAAAATATGTTAAAAAAACTGTGCAAATTACGGCAAATTTTTTGGAAAAAAACTAAAAAATCTTTTTAAAAAAATTGTCATAAAGTGGTATGATTGACCAGAACATATAGCCAATGGACCTAGCTACTCGACCTAATCGTTCGGCACACGCTCTTCATAATACCCTGGTTAATTAATTTATTATTGGGCCTGCTAGAAATCAAAGAGCATTTTTTGTTTCCAAGACATTTGCTAGAAAGAGGTTGGCTCAGAGCTACTAAATATCTCTATTATTAATTTAAGTTGTGGAACTAAATAAATAAAATAAAACATATAACTGCAAGGGTACATTTCAATAGATTTATTATACAAAATCTTAACACTACATTTTGAATTGTAACTTATTACAGTATAGTAACAGTGTGAAATGTACAGAGCGTTTTGTTTATGTTAGTACAGATAAGTAATTAGCTATAATTATTGCGCAAGATAATCCCTAATTCGGGACATCCCTATATTATGTACTTATTAATAAATCTATGTGATGATTTTAAATTAAACGTAAATATTCAGTTGAAAAAAACGCAGAGAAGTAATTAATGGAATGGCAGAATTTGGTATGTAGTATAGTAAGTCATTCAAAAACAGTACGAATTAGAAAACTAGTGAAAGAAAAAAAACTAAATACATAATTTAAAAAATGCCTTTAAATAACATATTCAAAAAACCAAGCATGCAAAATTTCGAGAGTTAAAAAAATTATTTATTTAAAAACATACTCGTAGTTGTCCCCTTCTCAATATTTCCGTTTAATTTAAATACACCTTTTTCTAAGTATGGAATCTTATAGTAGTAAACGACAAAGCTCAGATATTCTTACGATTTTAATATCTAAATACTATTTTGATTTATGTACATCATGATATGAGAGAAGTTTGAAAAATATAATTTGATTATACATAAAAGGGCTGATAATCATTTAAAAACCTAGCGTCGTCGTCAAGAAATGCATACATTATCAAAAGCTTCAAATCAAGCTGTCCTTTTTAGCTGGATTGAGTTTGATTTAAAAATATTTGTTCATCGACCCTTATTTATGCAAAATAAATTGATAATAGATGTGTCTCCAAAATTTTATACTGCACGATTTTATCTTTTGTATTGATGTCTAGAATTTTGATCAAAACTTCATAGACGGAAAATAAATACTTAAATATGATAAAGTCATATCAAGCTACAAAACATTATCTTTGAAATCGAGAGAGAAAGAAGACTTTTACACTCCTATCAGAATTAATGTACTGAATCAGTATAAATAATGAATAAATAATCAAACAGTATAAAAACTTTTAGAGCACATACTAAATAAGTAAGCACCTATAAAATCGTTATTTCTACGTCACTGGTACTTATAATATCTGAAATATTATTGCTTTTAGTACACATCTTGATATTTTTTCTTTAATTGTCTACATTTCATTTTTTTATTTGATACTTTATGTACATTTTTCATTTTATAAGTACCTAATAAAAATGTGGAAAACATGATCAATCGAAATAATATGAGAGTATTGTTCCTTCTTTTAATACATGTAAGAAAGAGATATTGAAGCATTTCAAAAATTGATGTCAATATAAAACAACTATAATAATTGATGGCAAATGGCAGCGGATTTATTTATTTACGGCAAAATGTTATCATAATAAATGTCTAGAAAAAATATGTTTTTGATTAATAAATGCTTTAAATCGAGATTATGTATTACTACGATGAATTTAATGATTATATACAAGCTCTTAGGTACAAAAGTTTTATGATATGGAATCGGAGAATTTTCGAGCGTTTTAGTCAAGATTTTAACATTTTTATACAAATTTTTATTATTCATTTAGACTGACAGTTTTTGTAATATTTATTACTTCTTCGAAGTTTTTAGATGAGGAACAACTCTGAGTGATAAGAGTGAGCGATAATCAATTAATGACCGAAAAAAAGGTCGAACCACATAAGTTCTAAATTTCGAACACTTAGTGACATTTTAGAAATTTCATTTATTTCGAGAATTACATCGCTTATAAATCTGACTACAACGCCCATTGGTTACAAATATTATGTTATGCAACAACTAACCTTATGGATCTGACATCAAAATCGACTTTTTTACAAAAATATGCGAGAGTATTTATCGTAAAGACAACTACATTAATACATTATCTAGATTTAGACGTCAACGGATGTACCTAGTCTCGTAAATATCTACTTAGGTGTGAATTTTTAATTTAAATGAGCACATTATACTTTTAAACAATTTCATAATGCGTGTAAGAAAGCAATTTTAATTTATGTTTGATAGTACAACTTACAAGTTTTGCAAAAACGTTTGTTTGTGTTAGACTATACAACATTGGAAAAGGATTATGTGCACTGTCACATTTAATATCTATTTTACCTATTTATTTACGCTTTGCTTTCGTAAAACATATAGTAAATTAGGTATTAGTTGACCAAATTCTATTTCGAGTTGCTGAGTCAGCGAAGTACGTTTTATTACTTTGTAAGGAGGTCGATATCATTTTACATAATTACAATTGCTTTCTTGCTGAACACATACAGTACTGCGTATGGTTACTATGTATTTGAAAATTATGACAAATGATATAAGTCAAATAAAAATTAAAAAAGGAATAAAACATTTAGGCTCGTCTGATTCCCAGTCGATACTTATAAATGTAATTCTAAACGATTTCTTAGTATATCACAGGCTTACAATATATTTATTATGATAAAGGACGTGCACTCTATACGTACGTTACACTTATCTGATTGTTTTTATAGTTTACGATAATTTTTTCGATATATCTTTACCTAAAAATTTATTATGTTAAATGAACAAATTGGTATTCGAAACAAATCGAAGAAATGATGTAAGTAATAAAATAAAAATTGATAATAAATAATCGGTAAGATTTATGGGTAATGCAATAGCAAATAAAGTAGAAAATTAGGAAAATGAATAGATTTCTGTTCTTATCAAAAGATAAACATTAAAAATTATCGCAAAATCTAATCTGCTAAGTATTTAGTTACGAAACGGAATTAAGTACTTAACTATTTACACAAATAGGGAGAAAATAATGAGGTACTCCCTCCCACAACCCTCGGAGATGGCCTCAAATTACGGCCTTACTAAATCAATATTTTTACATTCGTTAGATAAAATAAAAGGGTTAACAGGAATTATGATACTATTACACTTAATTAAATTTTAATTCTCAACGAAATCGGTATCAAATTATTATAAAAAAAAATTAAGATTTAAAGTTATTAAGAAAATTTTAAAACTAAATCTCTAAATTACTAAATGGGGTTCTTCGCAGCAAATCTTTAATTTTTTTGTTGTGATTTTCGGTTTAAATTTAAATTAAATACTTTAGTTTGAAAATGTAAATCAGGCTGCAAGCTGAAAAACTTTTTCAAGTAACCTAATGTCGTTCGTAACAAAAACATTTCATCTTTTGATACCAAGTGATATGAGTTTTTCCATGTACAACATACGTACTTTAAAACTTTTTAGTTTTAGAACAAATTATAAAAGTCGCACTAAAGAAATTAAACATTTACTGCAAATTTTCTAAATATACAGAGACGTACTCAGTAATAAATGCAACACTTCAAGTTAGAAATCACTTCCTACCACAAATCTAACAATTTCTTTACACTCTTACCCAACAACCAAAGCGTACTTACAATTTGAATTTCCATTCCTAATTTTTTACACATTCCATTACCAACAATGTAACTCACAACGCGTATTTATCGCTTTCCTATCATTTTTTAAATATTAATTTTATAAATATAAATGTCCATAAAATTTTGAGTGTCAAAATCACCTTCTCATGCTCCATCGGAACGGTATACGTTTCACTACACTTTCAAAAATTGTTTTTTTATAAAAGCTAAAGGATCACTATGGCGCACTAGTTATTGAGCGTACTTGTAGGGCAACCGAAGAAGCCCAAGCACTAGTTTTTGGCATCCGAAGATAACCGAACACTGTTTGTTTATCCGAAGTTTCTCGAACAGGACTGAAAAGGACGCTTGTACAGAGGCCAGTGCATCAGATAACTCAATTTTCGTTGCAAAACCGTTGCGAATGGTATCTCATGTGCGGCCCTCTGTACATTTGCATAGCCATCCAATGTTTTCCAATGTATCTTCCGAAGCTGGGTCAGAATAAGCACTGGTATTTTCAGGAGAATATGTTGAAGTATTTCAAGCCGGCTGAGACGTAAGGTATGGGAATAGCCCCGGCGTAGTAGTTGACAGATTGAAACATGAGGAAGGCGATATTCAGAAGCTATCACACTATCTCGTTCGGATGTGTGTTCTGATTTGAGTCGTTTTGCCGGGAGCATTGCTGAAACAAATCAAATTATTTTTATATTACAATCAATCAATTGTTAGTGTAAATGTTACACTCCAAAATCGTTTAGCAGTAAAATAGCTCAAAATCCATCAGTTTGTTAAGATTATTTCGTAATAAAATTTTTGGCTCATAAAGTTTTGGAGCACTAGACAATTAATTCTCTTTGGCTCAGAACCTTTTCATTTTTATTTTGTATTTTTATTAAAATAAGTAATTACGAGTACGAATTACACTGTTTTAAATACAGTATAACATAAACCAAATAGGTTTTTCTGTATACTGCTAATTTGATGCCCATATCAAGGGATTGCAAAATAAAATAACTAGTCCGCCATCTTCATCTAAACTAAACGTGTATGCATGGTTTTAGCCGATTGAGAGATTTAGGGTAACTGGATTAAAATTCAGTTGCAAGACTTGACCCAAACAAACATACACACACCCAGTTGCAGAAATGTCCATTATGGTACTTTAAATATCATCCGTCTTATTAGCGTAAATAAGGACGGTATTAGATATTTTAAAAGAGCTTTAACTTTAATGACCGTTTCTGCAACTAAGCGTCATACATACAACGAAAACTAATTTATAGCTTGTAAAAAGGCACGTCGCCAATTAAATTTTTCACGTTTGATTAGGGCGCCATTTATGTTTTTTTTATTGAAAAGTATGTTTTTTTTAAATAACAATAATATGTTTATTTAAATGCATAACTTCTAATTAAAATAATTAATAAATGAATAAATATAAATAAATAAATAAATATAATTTAAATAATTAATTTTCTAATTATAATTAAATACCACATATACTAAAAGACACTACATTACAATTACCTCTTGCTTCCTTTCCCAAGTCTTCATCGCGGTTTTATATTTCTCAAACTCGTGGCACCAGTTGGAGTATATCTTCTGGTACTCGTTGCTTTTCTCTGGAGGTGAACATCTGTAAATATAGCCAAGAGTTATTAGTCACTGGTTTGGTTATAAGTAAAATATGTGGCATACAACTTACTCGCATAATTTTTTCTTCATAATTTACTTTGGCATAATGAATGTAGCATAATTTATACCGTCATAATGAAACTTTTGCATAATCGTTTTTTGGCATAATATTTTTTTTGCATAACTGTCCGTGGTTAGATTATGTTAGGTTAGGTTAATTTTTATGCTAGTAAAAATTATGCGTAAACAGTTATGCGTTCTTACTGACTGAATATTGAACTTTATTATATATGCAGGGCTTTAGGTATCTCTCTTGCAACCTCTCGGGTGGTAAATCAGTCCCCAAGGAACATAGGTCAAAATACGAAAAAAAATTTTAACCTCCCATAAAATGCGCTATAAACTGATGAAGTTTGTGTGGGAAATCTATTTTTTTTTTAATATTTTGACCTATGTTCCTTGGGTAAGTTGTTCAGTTTCATAGACTGATTTACCACCCGAGAGGTTGCAAGAGAGATACCTAAAGCCCTGTGTATATTTTTTATGATCTAATATTAGCTAACAAACTTTTTTAAAAGTATATTTAGCATGGATAAAGAGACGTCTATCAGATTTACCTGTGAGTATCGACTGTGATGTTATAAGAGCAGAGAAGCGACCCTCCGAGCCAGCAGTCATACCGTCCTGCATCTCCTTCGTTCACAGATATGATCAGAAGACCGTGCTCTGATGTCTCGATGTATTTCTCTGGTTTACTGTTGACAAATTTTCATTATAAATTTTATACATTTTACAAATGATACGTATAAATTATCAAAGTTAAAGGTTGTTACGATCATAGTTGAAAACTTAAACCAGCAGCTCTAGCACGATAACGACAAACTCGCGCTGAAACTTCACTTTGATTGCGCGAGGGTCCCGCGCAAAGGCTTCCTCGCCCTATGGCGTTGTCAATGTTGACATTTTGACAAAGGACTGCGGTATTTTCGCGGCGCTGTCAGTATCGTACTCGGCCTGCTGGAACAAGAACTCCATTGAAATTCATATCTTTCAAGTGGAGCAATTGTCATTAAATACGTTAGTGGGATCTCTTCCTTTCTCTTTTTCAAGATGTCGCAAACCAGTAAAAACTAGTAAAATAGACAGTAAAAAATTAAAGTGACTTCAAAAATAAAATAGCAGTTTTAAAAAACTGAAATTATTTTTTGTGTCAGATATACTCGTATATTGTTTGACGTGCTGTTTGAAGTTATCAAACTTACACTTAAAATAATATTCTTTATGTGATTATTTTTAAATGAAATGAAGTGAAATGTTTTTGTCTTCTTATAAATTCTTCGGTTCTATCTCATTTAACCTGCATCAAACTCAAAAATAATGAAACTAATTGCGTTCTCCCTGTAAAGTAAAATTGCTTTGGGCGCACGCTTGAATTTGATACTTTATTTCCAAATATAATTACAGTATCAGCTGTGTAAACCGCCCCCCACCCTGCTCCGTTTTTTTAATAGTAACATTCCAATTGTTGAATGGAAGTATGTAAACAAACCCTCTCCGGATTATTTTAGCTATTATTTCGCCAGGGGCGGTTTCAGGGTGTCAGGTTACAAAAGAGTTTCTAATTCTAGGTTGCAAGCGGCTTTGATTTTTTACCCGTTAATATATAAACTTCAGAAATAAAAAAGCGTGTGACAAAGTAATACCAATTTACAAAAAAAAACATCAGTGTTACGTAGAATTATTTATAGATAGGACTCACTTAGATAAATACTGTCGCTTAGGTATCATATTATATATCTCACTAGCTTTCCCGCGTCCTATTTTTTTTTTAAATAAAAAGTATCTTATAAACCTCACGGAGCCCGAGACCTTTCCAACGAATGCAAAACCGTGGAAATCAGTTCGTGCGTTCTGGAGTTATAGCGTCAGGAAGGAAAACCCGACTTATTTTTATATAGTAGATAACAGGGGTCGTTAATACAACACGACGCATAGGTTTCAATTATACCGGGACCCAATGACTACTAGTATTATATTATTTGTGCAATTACTAAGATTCTAATAGATCTCCATTTATTTTAATTTTATCAACGTATCGCAGACACATGACAGAAAGAAAGCGGATAATTTTGAATACAGAAACGAAGACCAGAGCCAGAGGAAATTTATATGATTGAGTTTGAGTTCTTCTCCTGAGGAAGACTGCACTTTTGTGAATAGGCGCAAAGTTAAAAATGCTAATATAATTCACTATTTTGACCTATTTTAAGCCACATTCTGTATGTTCTATGAAATAAAGCTTTGACTTAGAGTTAGAGGAGCTTTGACAGACCGTGTGATGACCGGTTGAGAATAACATCACCCCATCTCTTTCCGTGGGTGTCGTAAGAGGCGACTAAGGAAACACAAATGAGACCTGCCTCCTATTAATCCATCCCAGGCAACGACACTTCATTTTTTTTTCTGAATCTGAGGTGTCGTCCTATGGTCTCATGCGGTGTGGTAGGCTCTGTAAAGGGCCGTCTGGTTCGCGACCACCCTCCTACCGAAGTCCGACGCCAAACAGCTTGCTGTGTTCCGTCAGTGCGTGGGAGTACCAGTGCCTTTATAGGCATTTTCTGGGTTAACTCGCTTCATCGTCGACCTCATCTTTGACCTTTATGGTCCATCTTATACCATACCCATCTTATAATTTAAAAAAAAGGAGTAAAAACACTCATAATGAAAAAGGTTAGAAGCGCATGTGGCCTCATTATAAGATAACATAAAATTTAACCCCTACATTTCCCTAAAGGCGGCCCCTTACTCCTTACACCCCTTGCATTTTAATTACTCGCCGGAAGTGCGATAACGGCAGATTTGGAACACTTTAATTAATGTTTTTGCATGCATGTTCTGTTTAAGTATTTTCCAAATAATTCTAAAGTTCTTCATGTGATTTGTTCTATATTCGTTTTCCACCCGCTGTTGGTTGCAATTTCGCTCGGGCGGCTTTAAATTGGAGTTTCGGAAGACGTTTAACTGTGTTTTGTAATGAATTTGGTTACAATTAAAATACATTGTTTGAGACGTTTGTTGTCTTTCTTTTCAAGTATAAAACAGAGCTCTTTTACGAGAATCTGAACTGATCGGTGTGGTTATGTAACCTACAGAGGCAGGGAACCTGATAGGTGACCAAAGTGGCAATTTATCACAAGCGTTTCCGTACTTCGGAAGGCACGTAAAGCTGTCGGTCGGTTCCGGTGGTTGTGACTCGAGTTGTTAAACAAAGTCAGAAGCCACTTGGCGGTTTTAAAACTCTGACACCATGGTTAGTCCACTTGGCCACATACTTGATTGTACCTGCATTATTTCTGCATGCGAATTTTTTACCAACAATATTTTTTGGGTAATGAGTTGGAATTTCCTTGGTTATTTTTTCGCTCAATTCCTTTTATTTTATTCCATCCCGTTTCTCTTTACAAATTCACAATAGCGGTTTGTCATATTATTTTGTTAAAATATTTTACTTGTCATCGGTAGAAATGGTTGTTCTATTTATTTACTTATAGGCGAACCAACAGCATAACATATCTATTTAACCGACTTCCAAAAAAAGGAGGAAGTTCTCGATTCACGTGTTTTTTTAATGTTTGTTACTTCAAAACTCCGTCATTTATAGACTGATTTCAAATCTTTTTCAGTTCTAAAGTATCTACTTTCAGATTGGTCCCATAAATTTTTTATCGAAATCGGTTAAGTAGTTTAGTAAAAAAATTAAAAAAACTGAAATTTTTGGTCATATATGTGGATGATAATAGGTCATCAATGTAAACGAAGCAAAAACGAAGTTGTTCTCTGAGACTTTCAATTTGTTGTTTAGAGCTCTTTTGTATCCTTGGACTCTACCGTTTAGTGAGCGGTAGAGTATATTACCACCACACATCTTTTCTTCCGTCTGGTGATCGGTGGATAATATCATCACCCCATATCTTTCATGACATCTGGCGATCGGTTTGATTCTTGCCATCTTGAGATTGGTTGTGAATATCACCACCTCATATCTTTCCGTGGGTATTAAGAGGGGTAAAGTAATTGAATACTATGTCGCTCTTTAATATCGAGTAACTTAGTGCTGTATAACAAATCTACGAGGGAGGTTATACGAATGATAAATGACCTTTAAAAATAATAAAATAAAATATTTTTAACAAAAAATTGACCCGCCTTCAAAAAGGGTAAAAATTTTTTTTAAGCTAAGTATATTAGTTCACCTATTTACTGTTTTAACCGTAACCACTACTTACTCGTGAATATAGCTTTAAAAAAATATTTTACCCTTTTTGAAGGCGGGTCAATTTTTAAAAATATTTTATTTATAATATAAATCTATGAATTAAGTAACAATTTTATATATGTACGCCCATTATAGGTAAGCTCATCATTGACAAGTAAAAGTACTTATACTATTGTTCTAGAAGCGACTGATTGGCATCATGACGAGAAACAAAGTTACCAGCATTAAATCATTTTCACAAGTCAACCTAAAGTTACCAAATACAAAAAACTTACTTGAAAGTGATCGGATGGCGTCCCTTCTCCCTGGAGTAATGGTACCAGGTGACGGCCCTGGGGTGGAGCACTTCTGGCATCTTCACGAAGCTGCCTAAATGGAGGCTCTGGCCCCAGGTCGCTGATACACTCTTACGAGAGATGGAAGAGTCGCAGATATCGGCTGTCTCGTTCGCCACATCCTGAATGAGCCTGGATGGAAACACATAGCATTATGAGTAGGAAAGATATAAGAAATTCTAAAAAGTTTTTCGAAATTTTTTCGAAATTGGTAAATTTTTCCCCATCTCCTGAGGGTGATTTGATAGCTAATGATCTCTACTATCACCCCTTGAAGAGATCGTGATTTTTGACTTAGATTTTGTTATAACCCTGTTTCCAACTTACCCAGGCATATACTCCCTGCAGACGCCAGCATCCCTGTCCCATCCGCAGTAGGGGTCCCTAGCACACCTCACGCATGCGTCGTACCGTCGCGCGCACAGAGCCAGGCGTAGCTGAAGAACACGACGGTCTGAGGCCGCGTATAGAGAGCCATGGGCGCGGGATAGGGCCATTGCCTGGTAAAATAAATAAATAAATAAACGCTACATACTCAAAGGCCCACACTAAGGTTTTCCTTTGTGTCGTGGATCCCTTGAAACATACACAAAGACAAATAAGAACACCCATGACCCGAGAACAAACTTTTTACACAAACTTTTTACACAAGGACCTGTTGATTATGAGGCCACTCGACCAAACCGGCCTTGAAGAAATTGATGTTGTGGTTATGATGAAAGATGCTGAACATACAGCTCTAGGATTCTAATATAGAAGAATGTTGCCAACCTTTCACCACTGTACAACATGAACACCCATGACCCGAGAACAAACTTTTTACACAAACTTTTTACACAAGGACCTGTTGATTATGAGGCCACTCGACCAAACCGGCCTTGAAGAAATTGATGTTGTGGTTATGATGAAAGATGCTGAACATACAGCTCTAGGATTCTAATGTAGAAGAATGTTGCCAACCTTTCACCACTGTACAACATGTTGCATCTAATAACCATCATACTTTATGTCGAACGTAGTATCAAGTGTTTTTTTTAATTTTTATTATAAGATGGGTTAACTCTTGACCTCAATCTTGATCATACAGGTCAAAGATGAGGTCGACGATGGCGCGAGTTAATCCAGAAAATGCCTACAAAGGCACTGGTACTCCCACGCACCGACGGAACACAGCAAGCTGTTTGGCGTCGGACTTCGGTAGGAGGGTGGTCGCGAATCAGACGACCCTTTACAGAGCCTACCACACCGCATGAGACCATAGGACGACACCTCAGATTCAGAAAAAAATTAAGTTTCGTTGCCTGGGATGGATTACTAGGAGGCAGGTATCATTTGTGTTTCCTTAATCGCCTCTTACGACACACACGGAAAGAGATGGGGTCGTGTTATTCTCAACCGATCACCACACGTGGTTATGAACCACTGATGCTCTGCTACCCCGTATGGGATTACAGGCGTGAGCATATGTTGCCAACTTCCAGTGGCATAGTCTAATTTTAACAATAAAGAAGATTTGACAGTGCAGTCTTTTCTTAACTAAAAAAAAGTCCTTCCAGAAGAGAAAGAAATTTATTAAGTCTGATCAAAATTGGCAGCACTTACTTGGATAGGTTCTCCGGGAGTAACATCAAATATATCCAGCAAAGCTGACTGACTGTCTCCGTTTCTGGTCCACTGGACGATCTTGTGTATCTTGCCCTCATCTGTAACAATTAAAAAAAATCAGCATATACAGGGTGTTAAGGGACAGGTTAGCAAAACCTGAAATCTTGAATTCAGATTTTTCGTTTTTTTTTCAATATTTTTAAATATTTTCTGCTTTGAAATTAAATGACTTTATTCGAATTAATCTGTTTTGCATTAAAAAAATCAACAATAACTGCGAAAAATACGAAAACCAGCAATGGCATTCCGACAGTGGCGCGGCGCTGTATGTTATTTCAGACTTGATACCGATTAAAAGGTGCTCGGGACTTTGTTCACGTGAGAATTTGGCAAACTTAAGTCTTATTTCTTGTTTAGAATCTCTGTTGGAAATTTCAGTTTTCCTGTTGTAACGGTTGAGCTGAAACCGTTGACGAGTCCATAGAAAAGAGAATTTATTTTTCCTGATGTGTGAAGTTCCACTACTTCCATGCTGGACTGGGAGTGAAAGAAAAACTTAGAATGTGCCAGCTGCCAACTCTTCCCAGGCGTACTGTAGAAGCCAGTAAGTTCGACGCGAGGGTTTTCGCTGTGTTGTGGCCGAAAAGCTGACAACCTCTCACCACTATACAATACAATATACTTTATTGCACAATTTGGAAAAGAAATACAATGATGAGGCGCTTCCAAATAAAGTTACAA
The DNA here is from genome assembly GCA_949987775.1 of Aproaerema taeniolella. Taxonomy (NCBI): domain Eukaryota; kingdom Metazoa; phylum Arthropoda; class Insecta; order Lepidoptera; family Gelechiidae; genus Aproaerema; species Aproaerema taeniolella. Next base: position 17,475,059 of record OX465259.1, on the reverse strand, counting down.
AAAGATACAATATCGGCGACCTTATCGCTTCAAGCAATTTCTTCCAAGTAACCTTTGGGTATGAATAAGACCCATAAAATCTCAAACCCAAGACCCAGACCCAGAAAGACCCAGTCATATTCCATCTAAAACCATCAGAATTAATGTTAAATGTCGCGTCAAGTGGTTTCAGAACCACATGTCGTTCTGCCTACTTCGAAAGGGATATAGGCGCGACTATGAAATGCGTAGATGAGTGCAGTGACTGAGTACGTCAGAATTTATTTTAAACTAGCTTTCCACTCGGGACTTCGTTCCCATAGGAATTCGGAAGATTATGTAGCCTATGTGTTATTCTGATTTCCTAGCTATATTACTGCAAAATTTCATCAAAACCCGTCCAGCCGTTCTCGAGTTATAAGTGTTCGAACAAACCCGACTTTGTCTATATCTATACATATTATAAAGAGGAAAGGAAAGATTTGCTTGTTTGTGTGTTTGTTTGCATTGAATAGACTCCGAAACTACTGGACCGATTTGAAAAAATCTTTCACCATTAGAAAGCTACATTATCCCCGATGGACATAGGCTATATTATTTTCTCGAATTCCCACGGGAACGAAGTCCCGGGCTGAATGCTAGTTTTATATTTTAAGATTAAAATACTAAAACATATGTCACGCTCGTACAAAACTAGCACGAAACATAAATACTTCGACTAAAAACAGTGGAACTAGGATCGATACTAATTAAAATAGACTGAACATTTGTGTTACAAACAGCCCAACCGCGTCATAGCCTTCGAAAACGAAAGCTCAAATAATTAGATCAAGTTAGTTACGGTTCCATCGCTGTTTATCGTTACAGGGCCCCGATTCTGTAACTTCAGTTGTGTGGCGATGGAATGTTTGCAATTTTTCCATTCAGGTGGCGAAATTAAGAAACTACCCAAATTGCATCTAATGACGGCTGTTTTGACTGGTGGCGCTACCGCCAACTGAATGTTCAGTTGCTAGGTAGTTTGCAACTTTACGTTCGGTTGGTGGCGGCGCTGCTGGGCGGGGTGGTTGTCAGCAAGTATATGGAAACTAGCTTTCCATCCGCGGCTCCACCTGCGTGTACTACAGGTTATGACGTGGGATAGAACGTAACCTATGTCCTTTCCCAGGCTCTAATCTATCTCTGTACAAAATTTCATGAAAATCGGTTCAATAGTTTAGGCGTGAAAGACGGGCAGACAGACAGACAGAGTTACTTTCGCATTAATAATATTAATATAGTAAGAATTAAATAGTTCTCCATTTCGCCACCTGAACAGATAAAATGGCCTCCATTCCATCGACACACAACTGACGTTACAGAATCGGGGCCCAGTTAGGGTTCCGTCGGTGTTTGTCGTCACAGTTTATATGACTAAGCTGGCCAATCAAATACGGTTAGCCAACCGTTGGGATTTTGATTTGCGGTCCCTTGCTGACAAATTAGCGTTTGGTGGCCTTTTGATACGATGTAATTGATTGGCGGGTTTCTAGAGAAAGTTAAATTTAGTAACAACAATCTTCAACTTCTATAAATAAAACGATTTATTCGAAAAATAACAAAAATACCAGAAAGTAATGAAATTCTGGATGTGGGTGGCGCAGGACCGATCGAGGTGGAGATCCCTGGGGGAGGCCTATGTCCAGCAGTGGATGAATGAAATGCCGAAAAAGTTCTAATACATACTTGAGTGGTAAACTCTACATTTTAAAAGGATAACTAGCTTAACAAGAAAAGTGAATCTAGACAAGGGCACGGACATAAAGTCTATTGATGTTAATAATAACACAAATAAATAAAACGATTAATCCCGTTGATGAATTGTCTATACTAATATTATAAAGCGGAAAGATTTGTATTTTTGTATGTTTGTATTTTTGTATGTAACGAATAGGCTCCAAAACTACTGGATCAATTTGAAAAATTCTTTCACCTTTAGGTTGCTACATTATCCCTGAGTAACATAGGCTACATAATTTTCCCGAATTTCCACGGGAACGATGTCCCGAGCGGGATGCTAGTTTATAACTAAAAATGCTTAAATAAAAAACCTTTTGGATACAGATATAATTAAACTTACATTAACTTTTATTTTAATTTAGATTTTATTTTGCATTCATTAAAAAAACAGATTTGTCAGTGTCTTTTCTTGGAATAACACTAAAAAAGGTAGGGTAGTACTTTTAACAATATTCTATGAAAAAGGGAATAATATAAATAAGTTATAGATGACCTTAAATTAGTTAGAGAAAGTGAAGAATTTGATTTAGCCCACTTCTTCTTCTTATTTGTGTAGGCGTGTGGCGAGCTTGGCTAACCCTGGTGTCAGAGTTTTCAAACCGCACAATGGCCTCTGACTTGGTTTTAACGACTGTTGCTAATCGATAACAGCCGGGACCGACAGCTTAAGATCCCTCCGAAGCATGGAAACGCTCGTGATAAATTGCCACTTTGGTCACCTATCAGGTTCCCTGCATCTGTGTACGTTGCTTTACCTCACTGATCGGTGGAGATCAGCGAGTGCCACTAAAACTGAACAACTTTGACCTATGTTTGAAAATTAAAAAAAATATTTTCGCTACTCCATATTATCAGCTGATTTGCCTACGTACGGGAAGGCAACATTTATTTTGAGAATTTAATGTTAATTTTTGGGGAAAATTGTTTACCTGCAGTTTCGCTAACTAATAATCATCCGTATAATTGGTTTAATTACAGGTTTTACTGTAGTCTTAAGTATAAATAATAAATAAACAATAAACGCTATAGACTCAAAGGCCCACACTAAGGTTTTTCCTTATATCGTGGGTCCCTTGGAAAACACATAAAGACAAACACAAACACCCATGACCCGAGAACAAACATCTGCTTTTTACTCAAATGTTTCTCCCGACAGGGGATCGAACCCAGGACCCGCCGATCAAGAGGCAGCGTCACCTACCACTCGACCAAACCGGCCGTCAAGTAACTCAAAACCTGTCTAAAGACTTTCGCTTGACCTAAAATCAAAATTTTCCAAAATAGTACGTAGCCCAGAGGCACTCGCTGATCTCAACCGATCAGTGAGGTTAAGCAACGTACACTGCAGCACACATCTACTATTGTTGTAACGACGAAAATCATAATTACCCTATGAAAAGTGTTAGTGTGTTTGTTGAAGAAACAAAAATAAATAATCACAAAGGCAGGGAACCTGATGGGTGATCAAACTAGCAATTTACCACGAGCGTTTCGTGCTTCGGAGGGCAAGTTAAGCTGTCCCGGCTGTTGTAGATTGACTAAAGTCGTTAAAAAGAGTCAGAGGCCATTGTGCGGTTTGAAAACTCTGACACCAGGGTTAGCTAAGTTCGCCACACACTTGACTTTACCTACACGATAAGAAGAAAAAGTACTCAAAACATCAAAAATCCACCACCCAAAACCCTAATGCTTACATTAGTAAGTGAAATACTACACAATATACAAAGGTCACCAATTCACTATTCTCCAGAATCAGGGCCGTATTAATATTCGGCCCACGAATCTTAATAGCTAATTGGATTAGAGCCATGTACGAAATTACCTAACTGGGTTACATACAATAGTTATGTCTACGTGTCAGGACCTGCCGTGTAAGGTTCGAGGGAAGGAATAATACGACTGTCGTAGGGCTGTGTCGACTTAGGGCCGCGAAATAGGACTGTATGTTTTAGTCTAATAGGGTTTTGTGAAGTGATTGATTGATGAATATGTCTTTACTAACCTATGAAGTTGCCGTTTTTAATACAATATTTTTGGAAAACTGAATTTTCCATACTAACGTTTTTGGATTTTTCTCGGGAATGCGAAATCCAAATTTATCAAAATTTTGTGGGAAGGTTTAAATAAACGCTATACACTCAAAGGCCCACACTAAGGTTTTCCCTTGTGTCGTGGGTCCCTTGGAACACACAAAGATAAACACAAACACCCATGACCCGAGAACAAACATCTGCTTTTTACACAAATGTTTGCCCCGACTGGGGATCGAACCCAGGACCCGCCGATCAAGAGGCACCGTCACTACCACTCGACCAAACCGGCCGTCAAAGGTTTGGACAACGTTAAGTTAATTTTCATCATACTTACTTTATTGAAAGTTGTAACTGTAACAACGGTACAGCAAAAATAAGCAATGAAACGGGCAGCTATATTTGAGCTTCTTTTTCAGCAAATAAATCTAAAGTTAATATGTATTAATTTGACTCAATATCTCCGTTATATGGCCAAGGTTTTAAATAAAATTTAATTTTGAGTAATAGCTGTTAAATCAAATAAATTATTAATAAAATAAAGCTTGAGAAAAAATCGGCAATTTCATAGGTAAATATACCTATTATTATAAACGCGAAAGTTTGTATGTAAAGATGTAAGTATGGATGTTGTCTACCACTTCTCTATTTGTTCAATTTTTTTATGCACGGACGGCCGCACGCCAGGTTATCACAAGCGTGCACTCTGTGCTGTTGTGATAAGGGCAATTTTTCCAATGAAAATGGACACCTGATGCGCTGGCGTCTGTACAACTTTTTTTGAGAAAAATAAACAGTATTACTTTTACTTATTACTATGGATGGATGTATGGATGTTTGTTACTCTTTCACGCTCAAAAGGCTAGACAAATTTTGATTAAATTTGGTATGAAGGTAGCTGATACTCTGGATAAACACATAGGTTGCATAACTTTGCTATATTTCCACGAAAATTAAGTCCCGGGCGGAAAGCTAGTGAATCATACTTTAACACAAAATGTACACGCCTAGACGAATGCTAACAAAAAAGCAGCCTTATGAAGACAAATTTTTGCTGATATTTTTGTGGCTCAGAGTCGCTTGCTGATCTCAACCGATCAGTGAGGAAAAGCGACGGGAGGCAGGAAGCCTGATGTGTGACCGAAGTGGCAGTCTATTAAAAAAATATTTTTCTATAAACTTATAAACTTTATAAACTTAGGCATTTATTTTTAATTATTTGTCCAAATCACTTTGGGTCATTGAACTAGCGGAGTAAGTATTTGGTCTAAGTCTCAACCCTAGCTATAAAAGCGTAGCAAAATCATTGTGTTCGTTAAGTATATTGCTGAGTTACAAATCAGTAATTGTTTTGCGCTGTGTTATTGCTTTGTTAATATGGGGAAAAACAGTTTGAGGTCTGTTTTTTAACTCTAAATTATTTTGTATAGGAATAGAGGTTGTCCAATACTTTGTTCCCGCGGGAATTTCGTAAAATCCTCCCTTATTTCATAGTCTACACAGTTAAGGGAATCTTTGTGTAAGTTATAAGCTGATGATCTTCGTCATAAATTAGCTAAGAACTATCTCGGTCTCGAAAGCTTACAAACATAAAAAACCGCATCAAAATCAGTCTATTGGAGCTACGATGCCACAGACAGACACACAGATACAAAAGTCAAACTGATAAAACTCTTTCTGCGTCAAGGGTTGACAAGGGTTAAAAGTAAAATTAATTAAGAATTCTGTTAGAACTCCTAGACTAAATGTTAGTAAATTATTAAGACTAATGGGTAGGCAGAAACATTCAAACGTAATTTACTGAAACATATGGTCAAAATTGAGTTTCAATGTACTAGAATTACTTACTGAAAATTACGAGTAACAATCTAAGGGCAAAGTTTTAGGGGTTGTGTGTATTTTGTTAAATTTGTATTCACACATAGTGTTAAAATACTGTGTTTAACCCGCGACAAAAAAGAGGTATGTTATTAATTTCACGTATGTACGAGTATATTGTGTCTGTGTGTCTGTAAGGCTATGTATATGTGTGTCTGTCTGTGGTATTTTACTCGTAAAAAAATAAACACTGTATTCTTGTTCCATCTAATAACCCTCATGAGATAGGTATGTCAAATGTAGCACCAAGTGGTTCTAGAACCACATATATATTTATGTTAGAAGTCTTGGATATTAGGAATGCTCCTTGATTTCCAGGTCTTTTTAACCTCCGACAAAAAAGAGGCGTTTTATAAGTTTGACCTGTGTATCTGTGTCTCTGTGTAGCTGTTTGACTGCGTATCTGTGTGTCTGTCTGTGGCCTTGTAGCTCCTATACGATTGGACCGATTTCCATACGGTTTTTTTGTTTGGAAGCTGACGTAATAGAAATGGTTCTTAGCTACATTTGATCAAAATTGGTTTAGCCGTTTTAAAGTTATAATTATAAGCAATCCAATTTCAGCGATTATATTTTGATATTTTAGAGTTACTTTTTAATTTTGAAGTCTGCAATGTCACGAGCGTAATTAGACGACCCAAGCCTCGTCAAAATAAAATAAAATAAAAAAATGCTCTGCTTAATTTGTCAGGGAATATAGACGTCAGTGTATGTATGTATGTAACATTACTTTAACTTGAGATTTTAATGTATCCGTGCAAACTACTACGAATGATTAATGCTTGCCAATCAGTCCGCATTGTCTCATTAGCGCTGCCTACACTACAAGTGCTTTACCTACATTGTTTACCGAACTACTGATTAATTATTCATAATTAATTAGTAGTGCTTGGTATTAAGTAACTTGATTGGTATTTCTAGTCTATATAGAAGTGCGGTGTTAAGGGAAAACATTAGTCTTTCTGCATTAGTA